>VZQC01012009.1:63552-76950 GCA_009823505.1 Rhizomys pruinosus | reverse complement strand
TTGGTTTACAGAATCTGATAAAAATGGTAATGCATCTGAATTAAATGGAGATATAATTCGCTGTTGCCCACATTTGCTTTACATAAAATCTGTAGAGCAGGAACTTTGGGATTGACACATACAAATGTTCTCTATAATTTCTCTGTTGTACAGTATCACCTTGTAGCATTCTTTTTAAGATGATTTAACGTAAAAATTGTTTGCTTCCCAAGTTAATCATATATAGTTCCTTGAGTTCTTTGAGTTGTTCAGCCTTCCACAGGCTGTCCCTACCCCCATTCCTGGGAACAAAACGGCCCGCTGCCCTGATAAAATAGAGCCAGCTGCAGCCACCACAGGCCAGCCAGGCTGCCACATCTGCGCCCCACCCCTGCCAAAGAAGACAGTGATGGTGCCACCACACAGGCAGCACAGCATAGAGTCCACACCCTCAGCTTCCTGGTCCCCAGGCCAAGCCTAAGAGCACGTGGCATCCCTGACTATCTGTGGGCAGGACATGACAGCAAGAGAGGCAGCCAAGGGGCTGGACGTTAAGAAGGTGGGTCTGTGCAGCAACGTGCTACTATAGCTGGTCGGGGATAGCCTGGGAACAAGCTTCAGACTGTGCTTCTCCAGACCTTGACAAAACAAAGGCCTTAACGGTTCTGAAAGGTGAACAGAGGTTCTGGAATGTGAACGGAGCCCAGCATGGCAGCGGGAGAGACTGGCATCAGGCCCTGTGTCTTCCCTCCACTGGAGAGAAACATGGATGTGATGTAGCACGGGCAGCCACCTAAAAATGTTCATGAAGCTGGAAAGCCTGTGTGTATAATATGAAAAATTGGCTCTCAACCTTTCCCCAAAACTTTTAAAAGAAAACTTCTGGCAAAATACGGACATCTAGACGTAGACATTATGAACCAGTGGTGAAATACAGGTAGAAAATGATACATGTGTGCCCAGTTGGTTGGATTTATTTATACATAAAGCTCAGAGAGGTCTTCTGGAAGTGACGTTGAAATGGGATTGCTAGGCCACATCTAGAAAGATTTCAGGAAAAGGAGGATCACTCTAGTGCCAGACTGGTCACGTGGTCAAGACTTTTGTATAATTAATGTATTCTTTATGCATCATATTCATTATAATATGTATATGTGTGTATATTTATCCATATGTATATTTATTTATTTGTTTATTTATTTATTTATTTATTTATTTATTTATTTGACAATGCTCAATACTCTTTCTCGGAACTATCTACTCTAAATCCTCTGAACTGCCTAATATATTTTATAAGCAGAAGTAGTAAAATAGCACATTTTGTGCATGCCTTTTGTTAAAATTCATATAGAAATACTGATTGTGGAGGAATGGCCAAACAAGTCTTGAGTTGCACAAATTTGTGCCCTGTTTTCCCAGGAATGGAAACCCAGGCTCTGAGATGGTGTGCTTACTGTGAGCAAGAAGAATCATTGTCTCATTTTGTTTGGCTTTCCTATGAATATACTGCAAATAAAGGACAAATGAGCCCTGATGTCCAACATCTAAGCTCTCTAGATGTTAAAGATGTTGTCAGTTTATGATGAATGTAGTTAGTAAAGTCATATGTTGTACATTTTGTGTTAAAATACCTAGGAATGATGGTACTCACAAAGGTTTTTATATTTTTATTATATTTTAAGGGATTGACAATATAAGAGCACAGTTGCCCTCAGATCCCATTGACATTACTCAGTTTGCCATACAATTAGGTAATTGGTGCTAGCATCCACAGATGAGGGATACCATTCATCATTTGTTTTTCTGGGATAGTGTTACTTCACTCAGCATGATATCTTCTAGCTCCATCCATTTACCTGCAAAGCTCATGATGTCATCTTTCTTTACCACTGTGTAGAACTCTGATGTGTAGATGTACCATATTTTCTCTATCCACTCGTCAGTTGAGGGGCACATGGGTTGGTTCTGCTTCCTTGCTATTGTGAAGAGAGCTGCAATAAACATGGCTGTGCATGTATCTCTGTGGTAAGATGAGTCTTGTGGGTACATGCCCAGGGTGGTATGGCTATGTGAGGTGGCAAGTTCATTCTAAGTCTTCAGTTTTGAGCATGATTGTTAGAGAACAGACATGATCTGGGCCAGAATGCTCTTATCTTGAAGACATTTTAAAACTACTACTATTGTTACGTGTGTGCAGTTTATTGAAGACTGCTGAGTACATAATGGACCAATTGTCTTTACTTAAAACATCTGGTCAGGGGCTGGAGAGATGGCCTAGCAGTTAAGAGCACCGACTGCTCTTACAGAAGACCTGGGTTTGATCCCCAGCACCCACATGGCGGCTGAGAACCGTCTGTAACTCCAATTCCAGGAGAATCCAGTTCCAGGAGAATCTGACACCCACTTCTTCTAACCTCCGTGGAATTGCATGACACGGGTGCACAAACCTACATACAGACAGTACATTAATACACATACAAAATAAATAAAAAATAAAAAATACATAAAATAAAATAATAAAATAAATAAAACATCAGGTCAATCTAGATGTTTAAAGTGCACAACTTATATCAGATGTAGAGGCAGTAAAGCAATCACCGTAAATAAGCTTTTGCCAAAAGTCATATGTAATAATACTGTCTTTGGGGAATGGAATTGTGAAACCTCCTCTGTGAACGATGTGGTCTGTCCAGGTTCAATGATTTGAAGGAAGTGGGGAAATGCAGCTGTGAAATACAACATGCTAGTTTATCCACACTTGGACCTTTTCAGATGGAATTTTTTGTATGTTTTGTGGGTTTTGTTTTGCTATATATATACTGTAGATACTGGACAAATATGTCCAAATTTTTCAACATCTAGTTGGTAGATGTTAAAGAGGTTGCCATGTGACAAAGTAATAAAATTAGCACATTCCATACACTGGTGAAATTCTTGTAGGAAAAATTCTTGAACATGAATCTGTTCAGCTTTTTCTCTGTATTACATATACCTATACTTAGTCTACTGGGTTGAAGGCAGAGCAAAGGGTGGACATAGTGGGCCAAGGCCCAAATAGTTGTACTTAGAAGATACAGCAGGTTATAACCAATCCTGTGTCTACAATTTTATTACTAGTCTTGTGAGCCTAGCAAAATCTGTTCTTGCTTGATATAGCTGGGCTTTCTAAATATTTTAAAGTGCATAATGTATTTAAAAGTACAACTAGGAAAATAATTTGTCAACAGTTTGTAAAAACTGGAGAAATGCTCTTTGGAAATAGTACAGTTAAACACCTCTGAGAACAACGTACTAGTTGCACATGTTCAGGACTGGGGGATATAAAAGGGAAGAAACTGCAAAGATTTCACTAGTGTACACTAGAAGTGTTTAGTTTACCCCTTACTCTTTGAGAAACAGCAGGGGTCAAGGCTATCAGGTAACTGCTTTTAAATGCTTCTGCCAAAAGAATACCTACAAGGTTCAATCTCCGGGCCCACCTGGTAGGAGAGAACTGAATCTCACAGGTTAATTGTCCTTTGACATACATACAAACACAAGCATGGAGCATCCATATACATTCACCAATAAGTAAAGTCCATTTTCTGATGAAAATAATAGGGCTAAAGGGAGACCCTGTCTCAGAAAGACCAAACAATAAAAAAGTGCCTTCTTCATGAGTCCTTGTATAATTCTGAATGAGAATGTCCTCCATAGGCACTATTTGGACATGTCCCCAATTGGTAGCACTATTTGGTGATGCTTTAGGAGGTCTGGGGAAAAAAGAACTCACACAACAGTATAGTGGTATTCCAAGTAACTCAATTCAAAATGGGCAAAAGAAGTGAATAGACATTCATTCAATAGACACTAAAAACTATCAACAAGCAGATGAAAAAGTGGTGTACATCATTCCTCATTGTGGAAAAGCCCGAAAGTTATTTCACATAAGTTATGCTATCATCAAAAATTGAAAGCCGGGCGTGGTGGCGCACGCCTTTAGTCCTAGCACTTGGGAGGCAGAGGCAGGCGGATCTTTGTGAGTTCAAGGCCAGCCTGGTCTACAGAGCGAGTTCCAGGACAGCTGGGGCTACAGGGAGACCCTGTCTCGAAAACACCAAAAAAAAAAAAAAAAAAAATTGAAAAGAAATTTGTTGGCCAGGTTGAAAAAACGTAGAATTCTTATTCACTGTTGATAGGAAAATGATGGTAGAACCACTGTGGAAGAGTATGGAGATTTCTACAGAAATTGAAAATAGACTTAATATATGACCTAGCAATCCGTGGACCAATATCCAAAAGAATGAAGCTACAGCTTCATAAATGTGCATACACTTTTATGTTAATTATAGTATTCTTCATTACAGCCAAGGTATGAAGTCAACCAAAGCATCCATTATTTGATGATTATATAAATTGGCATATACATATAGATACAGATATACCTGATTTATGGAATATCGTATGTCAAATAGTATACATTATATATAAAATTTACATTTACATATAAAAAATAATTAGAAGTTATAATAGATATATAACTATATGGGGTTTAAAGAAACTTATATATCACTGGGTTTTTTATTCTATATAATATACAAAATTCTATTTTTGTTATTTTTTTCATTTTAATATTTTTATTGGTTCTTGAAGAATGTATATGATACATTTTGTTCACATTCAGGCTTAATCGCTCATCTCCACCCTCACCTCACTACAACCCAACCCACCACCAGCACTTCATGCCCTCATTTATTCTGTTTTGTAAGGCTACTGAGTCAAATCTGTATTCACAAAATGCTCCTGTGTGTGCTTCTAGTTCATGCGCCCGTGAACCTACAGCTCTCACAGCAATTTAAAAAAAAAAAAAAAAAAAAAAAAAAAAAAAAAAAAAACGGATACTTCTTCTCCAGCAGTTGTCACTTGCCAAGACACCAGATAGGTCTAGGGTTTCTTGCCCATCTCACCTATCCACACTGGATTCTTCTCTGGCTTGTGTTTGGGAAGGTCTTGCCATGCTGTCACAAGCTCTGTGAGCTCATATGTGTCTCAATCCTGTGGAGTCCAGACAATATGGTTTCCTTTTATTCATCTACTACTCAATCTTTCTATCTTTCTGACACCTCTCCTTCCATTACCCCTGAACCTTGAGGGGAGAGGGTGTGATATAGGTGTCCCATTTAGGGCTGAGCATTCCACAGGCTGTTATTCACCACACACTAAACTGCCAGGGCTTTGTGTTAATCACCATCTTCTGAAAATGAAGCTTCTCTGATGAAAGTTGAAAGGGGCACTAATCTATAGGTGTAGAAAATGTCATGGCTCAGCTTAATTTTAAGTCTGTTTGACATGATAATAGTACTAAGTTCTCCCATATGGCCTGTGACCTGTCTGTCTATTCACAGGTTCTTAATCCTGATAATAGAATCAGGTATGGAGTCTATGCTGTGAAGCAGCCTTAAACCCAACCACAAGGCAATTAGTTACTCCCATACCATTTGGATAACATTGTTCTAGGGCATCTCATGATAGGCTACTTGTTATTGTAGCTCACAGGGTTCACAGCTGTGTATGGTGATAACTACCTTTCTCGGTTAGCAGCATGCACAGCACCATTACATACTGTGTAAGCTGGCCAATAGAGGTAAAACCTCTAGGTCAGTTCCAGCTTGATTTCTCCTTGTTTACTCTACAACTCACTTATGTAGTGTCTTCAGTAATAAGGTCTTACCCTCTAGTTCTAGAACGTAACCATGCAAAACAACAACAGCCTTTATTGTTTGGGATTCTATGGGAACTTCTGGTCAATACCTCCAAAAGAGAGAGTCTGCTCCTAACAATGGGTTTTGAATTTGCTAGCCTGTGTTACCTAGTAGTGTCACTGAACACCTGTTTTAGGGTAACTACATTTAAACTCTCTTTATATTAGCTATGTATATATTTTAAGGAATGCCTATAGTACTAGATAACCATGTGACTTCTTTAAGGTCTTAGTGTTAATTGTCCCTCACATTACTCTCTCTTCTGCCCTACTCTCTCATCCCCACCCCATTAAAACTTCCTATCCCAATACTTGCCGTTCCTCATTTATATCACTACATTTTATCTCCCCTCCCATAAAACACCATCCATAGTCCCTTATCAGTTTCCTAACCTCTAAGGAATTTCCAGTTGAAAAATATCTGTCTAACAGCTTTTCAACCTTCCAGTATGAACTGAGGACTCATGTCTCTCCAAGAATCCTCCAAACCATCAATGCCAGATGGGGACTACTGAGATACCCAGCTTGTGGAATAAAACAGCTAAGGCACTGCCTCGTCAGAATATAGGCTGCCATTGTTGGACTACCTGGGCTGTATCATTGAGACCAGGACAGGGGGACCAAGACAGGATGCATGCTTACTGGACTTCATTTGGGGGACCATGGGTGGGAAAGACCCCAATGTCGAGCAAAAGTGGAGGATTGATACTTATTTGGGATTGCTTAGAAGGAACCTTTGAGGACTTCCTTAAGGAAAACATGACATCATTTAGGAAAAAAAAATCTTCCAATTCAAGTGATATATATATATATATATATGTATATATATTTATAATATAAAACCTATGCTACCTGTATATATATATAGTATATAAAAATATATTTTTAAAAAAAAAAAACAAAAGAACTGAAAAAAAACTGGAAAGACTCAAAAAAGATGCAAGATGGGACTTTACATGTATGGCAGAGTGCAATACTCTGGTTGGGTTGGGGGGTATGGAAAGGGGAAAGATTCCTAGATTTCCATATGTAGTGTGTATGTGATGTATTGACTTGGAACAAGTTTAATAACAATAAAATTATATTAAAAAAAGAACTATCTGTCTAAAGATTCAAAGTTATCACCCACTTATGAGAGAGAAAATGCAATGTGTACCATGTCTATGTTACCTCACTTAATTTTATTTTTCATAGTGGCTGAATAAAATTCCATGGTATAAATGTAACATAATTTTTCATTATCTATTCATTATTGATGGACATCTAGGTTATTTCTATTTGCTGACTCTTATGAATACAGCAGGTATGAACATGGATGAACACGTATCTCTGTAGTAGGATTTAGTCCTTGAGTTTATGTTCAGGAGTGATGTGACTGGATCATGTGGAAGATTTATTTTGAGCTTTTTGAAGATTTTCCACACTGCTTTAATGGCTGCACTGTTTTGCAGTCTCGTCATCACTGGATAATTGTTCCCCAGTCCCTGTCTCTTAACCACACTTGTCATTATTTTTTTATCTTTGTCTCCTGATTGGGATTACATAAAAATTGAAAGTACTTTAATTTGCATTTCTCTGATGCCTAAAGATCCTGACACTTTTAAAAATATTGATCAGCCATTTCTGTTTCGTCATTTGGGAGCTCTGTTTTGTTCCTTGCTCCCAATATTTCATTGGGTTGTTTGGTCTTTCATGATTAGCATTTTGAGTAACTTGTATTCTCTACATACTAATGCGCTCAGATGTAGAACCAGTAAAGAACTTTCTAAATCTCTATGTTGCCTCTTCGCTTGAATGATGGTGTCCTTTGCTGTCCATAATCTTTTGAGGACTGGGTTAGAGGTGGGTTTTTTGGGGGGAGGGGTTCATACATGAACACTATATTAACATCAGTTCACCCCTACTTCTTCCCCTTCATCTCTTCCCATGTCTCCCATGACTGCAGGTCAATTTTATGACTGTTCTATAATTAACAGTGTTATATATATATATATATATATATATATATAGATAGATAGATATAGATATAGATATAGATATAGATATAGATATAGATATAGATATAGATATAGATAGATATTATGTGCATATAATGTACTGAGTCCACTTAGAGGTGCTCAATTTATCAGGAAGCTTCTTCCTGAGAAAACTGATTCTCCCTCTCTCAGGAGTCACTGATATTCACCTAGGCACGTGATAAATTTTTCCTATCCACATGGACATGCCAAGTGCTGTGGTCATTACACAGGTGTTTAGACAATATTGTTAATTATTTTACGAGTGTACTTTCCCTGTCATGCCTGGAAGACACTATCTAGCAGCATTCTTCCTAGTCCTCTGGTTCTTACAAACTTTCTGCCTCCTCTTTCACAATGCTCCCTGAGATTTGAGTAGGGGTTGATTGCATATGCTTTAATTGGGGCTGGGCACCACATACATATTTTTCTTTGCATTTTGCCTGGTTGTGGACCTCTGTAAGACTCTCCATCTATTGCAAAAAGAAGCTTCTTTGATGAGTGGTGATAACTATACTTTTCTGTGAGTACAAGAATAGCTACTGAAAATGGAGTTAGAAATTATATTGCTTTAGGCAAGTAAGAATATTAAGTTCTCTATATTCTATGACTTCACCGGTGAGCCATGAGTATTTTGCTAGGTTTTTAATAGCAAGCCTAAATTTTCTCCAATTGAGTGGGCCTTAGGTCCAATCATTGTATCATGAGCGATATCTTTCTGGGCCAGTCAGTGCTGGCATCATAATCTTTTCAGCTGGGTAGGACTATGATTGCTTGTCTCCTTTGGTAGTTTACATATCAACTTCTTCTACTATAAGAGCTAGTCCTCAGGGAGAAGGGTTCCAGGCCAGTTCCACAGAGATTCTTCAAAGTCCTGTGTCCAACATATGTGGTGTCTCCAGCAATAAGGTCTTAATTCAGGTTTAGCAGGGAACTTAGGGCTATAGCAATAGCCTATGTTGTTTTGGGAGTCTCACTTGGAATACCCTGGGCAACAACATGAAGAGAGATTTCCCATATCTAGTACTGGAGGTTTTGTTAGGTCCCCTGTGTCAACACATATAAAAACACACATATATGTGTGTATGTTTTTATTATACATACAAATGTGTTTAAGACAATAATGGTAATATCTTTAAAATAAGATTATGTAGTAGAAAGCATGTTTTAATGCAAGCATTCTCAACGAACTTGTTTTTAAAACTTAGATCAAGGTCAGCAGTTATTTCAATAACTGCAGATAAAGAGAGGGACAGAAATGAGGGGAGACAGAGATAGGGAGAGAGAGAGAGAGAGAGAGAGAGAGAGAGAGAGAGAGAGAGAGAGAGAGCATTGCTCTCACTCCTATAATTCAAACATTTGAGAGGCTTATGCAAGAGGATTACGGTGAGTTCAAGGCCAGGCTGGGAGACAGAATGAAATCCTGCCTCAATAACAAGCGACAGAATCAAATGAGTTCCATAATAATTTTATCTTAATTCTTTATGTCTTTCTGAGACAGGGTATCCCTGAAGCCCCATCTGGCCTTGATGTAGACCAGGCTGCCCTTGAACTCATAGAGATCCACCTGCCTCTGCCTCCCAAGTACTGTGATTAAAGGTGTGTGCTACCATAACGGAACTTGTGGGAAAACTTAGTTAAGATGGGTAGCACTCCTAAGCCAATGGTACCTCCTTGGCCACACCCATGTGCTGGAGTGTAGTGATGAAAAGATTTAGCATTCCTGAGGATTGAGTCATGATGGATATTTAAGCAGACATGTTGGAATAAAATCTCCCTCTGCATTTGAACTTCAACCTGCATACACGTGGTGTGCTTTCCTGTGCATATTTTCCACACGGGTCATCCCAGGATTACGTGGGCCCCACCACAAATCTCAGCGGCAACACCACAATTGGCGCCCAATGTGGAGCAGAAGGAAACCTTGACAACTTAGGTATGCATACCCCTAAATCTTGCCATTTTCTTCTCTCTTTCCTGATATCTATCTGTTGTGGTGGAGCTATCTTTCCTGCTGGTTTCAGTGGATGGGACAGTGGTCTGAGGGCATGTGGCTTTATACTCGTGGAGAGAAGCCTGCCTCTGATTTGGTTCAGAGGGAGCACCCAATGCATTCCAGGCATGGTCACTCCTGCAGGCTATAAAAGCCAGTGACCTCATGGCTGAATTTAATATTAAGGCTTAGCAGTTATGCTTGGCCTTAAAAACAATTTTTCATAATTCTACAGGTCTGAGAAACTTTCTGGTTTTAAATTCCAGGCCCCCAAATAAAGACTGTGAGGAACCAGCTCCTCAAGTTCGGTTCAAATCTTAACTTGTTCATATGTAAATTTTCTCCAGGTATCTCTCCTCAACCTGAGCACACTTCTTTCTGTTGCAAATTAAGGCCTTTCACAGAACTGCCCTCCTCCAAGAGCATCCTCTTCTAGATAATTTCAAGCCTTGGCCAGTTTCTCTTAAATTTTGTATACAAAATTTGTTTTTGGATAAAAGTGTGTTGCTCTCTTGTCTTCTTGTGGGTTTTCTATAAATCTAACTCTTCTTACCTAAAACTTGCTGGCTATTTGTAGATCCAAGGTTGGGATTTAGCTAATAGTAATTCAAATCCATCTCAGCATGTTTAACTTAAAGTGTAATATTTTTACTTAATCCCCGGGTACCCTAGATATGGTTGATTTAATTTTATCTTGCTCCTTTTAAATGTTTTTCACCTTAAAAATCTCTTCTCACAGAATTCTAGATCACACGTGGTCTGAGCTCTAGCCTGGCGCCATAAGCCTGCCTGCTGTGCATGCATACTAGCTGCCACACTAAGCACATGATATCTAAATTGTGCCCTTTAAATTTTGATTTTAGGCAACATCCTTTTGATTTCAGCATTTTGGAAACAAGATAGATGGATTTCTAGGAAAATTTACAGGCCTTGAAGTTCTACCAAAACAAACTTGCTCCAATAAATTATCTTTTTTAAGGAACATTGGTAAAAGTCTCTTTAACAACATAAATTGATATTTTGGTTCAATTTAAATAAGAAATTTTTTTGTTTCTTTAAGCCCATCCTCAAGCTGTGTGTATGTATGAGTGAATGCGAGTTCCCGCTTTTAATTCATTATAATCCTACAGGTTTAAATCTATTTAGCTAACTATAAACAAAAATAGATTCAATACATAAAAAATATTTGTTTCATACCCCTTAGGGTTAACAATTTTAATTGGGTTTATAGTATGCACATTATGCAGTTTAATGATAGATTATTGTTAATTATTAGTAGTAATTATTATTGAGAGTTATAGTTATTGTTATTGAATATAATTATTAATAATAATTGATAAAAATTCAGTCTAATAGTAAATTGTTCATTGTTGTTGGCTATTATTATTGACAATTATTATTCATAATTATTAATGATTGTTGTGGCTAATAAATGTTAATAATTATTAATAATTAATAATTGTGATTGTTGTTGTGATTATGGATAATTATTATTCTTCCAAAGTCCTTAATAGCAAGACAAGATGGATCATTCCAAGACTACAAACAACTTTGGCCTGTCTACTTTTGGGAAACCCCAATCTTTAGATTTGTAAATAGCACAGGGACAGTTAGGTTTAGCAGAGGGACAGCTTAGGAGTAATTAACCAGAAGGGACAGGATAGGGAAATAATAGTAAACTTTAGAGATAGTTTGTTAAAGGCAAGTGGTTGGAAATGGGCCTAAGACGTGACATATGGATCTCAGCTGTTTAATGCATTACTAGGACATTTATATGGGCCTAAGAGGTGACATATGGATCTCAGCTGTTTCATGCATTACTAGGACATTTATTCTAATTATGTAAAAATAACCCTATAACAAATTATAAAGATTTCATGTTTTTCATTGGACATCAAACAATATGGCTTTCTTCTATTACAAGCCTACCTGACAAATCTTTCTTATGTATGTATGTGTGTATGTATGTATGTGCATGCATATGTGTGTATGGATGTGTGTGCTTGTGTTCTAAGTATATTATAATGTTAACAGCCATGTTGCCAGCCAAAACATTGCATCTGAGTTGGAATGTGGCCCTTCCTTATCAAGACGCAAATTTATATTAAATAGCCAAAACATAATTCAATTTCAACAAAGGTAATGGGTTATCTATTAAAAATTTTAAAATAATGGATCTACACTGCCACCTACTTGTTACAATCTCTCAACATCTAAAAGATACAACCAGGTTTTCATTGTATTAAAGTGTTAATAAGATTTTGGGTACCTGGGAATAAAAAATAAAAGGAATAAAAATTTAAAAATTTAAAAAATTAAATTTGAATTCCAATTAATATCATTGTTGAATTCGCGGCCACCATTTTTTTAATTTTTTGCGCGCATACAGGCTAAGCCTGCATTTTGTTCAGATGATCAGTGGGTAACTGGTGTTGAGGCCTGCATTTCATTTGGGTGACAAGTTGGTTTGGAAAAAGGCTCCCTTTGTGTAGCACCAACCTGGGAAGTTGGTGTAAAATTCCTGTCCTGGGCTTGGGCAGGTGGAAATTTACGGCCAAAAGTGGGAAACGTGTCTCGTTGTCCCAGGCTAAGGACCCGAGTAGGAAGTTACCTCTCCAGTCAGGTCACAGGGTGACCAACTGACCTCTATGCAATGAGGCCAGTTGCCCACAATGTCCACAAAGTGGGCACTGTGTGTCCCTCTCCCCTTAGCAGGACTGCAATGCACCTGTTCGTGACAAAGGAAGCTTCCTAGAAGCTCCCACACACAAAAAAAATCAAGATGGTTATGATGGTAACAACATCTCATGGGGCATATCGAGCCAGTCTTTAATTAACTGATGGTCATAAGAACTGTAAAAGAAAATTTTATTAAGAGCTAGATATTGAGGAGTAGCTTGGGTTGCTGGGGCCTTGAGGGCGGGACCCGGGCGCTGGGCCAGAGGGTCCGGAGAGTCCGGCGGCCAGGGCGGCTGCGCCTTTGAGCAGGATACCCAGAAGCCACCTGGGCGAGTATCTTGGGTTGCTGGGGCCTTGAGGGCGGGACCCGGGCGCTGGGCCAGAGGGTCCGGAGAGTTAGAGATTCTTTCCTCTCCTCTATTCCTATGAGCAGGTTTGATCTTTTCATAGTGCCCATATTTCTGTTGTTCACTTTTGTGTATTTTTAAATTTTTCATAAGTCTTTATTTGAGCTTTTATTGCTCTTTTGTTATCTCTCCAGATCTGATATTCTTTGTTCTGCTTCCTCCATTCTTTTTTTTTTTTTTTTTTTTTTTTTTTTTTTTTTTTTTTTTTTTTGTTTTTTCTTTTTTTTCTATTCCTTGTGTTTTCTTTGTACTTCCATTTCCTTTGAGCTCCTCAATCTCTTTTTGGTGCTTCTCAATCTCTTCTTGGTGTTTCTTACTTCGTTGGTTGGCTTCCTTTTTGTGTTTCTACTTCCTTTCGGAGTTTGTTTTTTTCTCCCTCTAGTTCTTTGTGGAGTTTGTCGGTCTGTTCCTTTAGTTCTTTCGCGAAGTTTGTCATTGTATCCTCTAGGTTTTTGAGTTTTTTCATTCTCTCTTTAGTTCTCTGTATTCTTTATTTTTTTCTCCCTTGTTTCTTTAGTTCTTTTGTGAGTTTGTCAATCTGTTCCTTAGTTCTTTCTGATGTTTGTCATTGTATCCCTCTAGGTT
>VZQC01012009.1:6634-62317 GCA_009823505.1 Rhizomys pruinosus | reverse complement strand
CTTTTTGAGTTTTTCATTTTCTCTCTTTAGTTCTCTGAATTCCTCTTTATGTTCTTTAATTTCTCTGCATAGGTCTGCAATTATTCCTCTAAGATCTGTTCCTTGGGTCTCCTCCAAGGGGTTCCCATTGTAGCTGTCTCCTACTGGTTTGGTAGCGCTTGATGCAGGATTTTCCTGTGCCTTTCCCATGTTTTCCCTTCATCGTGTTCCTGGCATGTGGACTTCCCTTTCGTGGTTCAGATCACAAATACCTTTTCACTATGTTAGGGGATGGTTTTACTTTCCTCCTTTAGATGTTATATTTTTCCCCCTTTCCTCCTCCTTGTTTATGGAGTATTGACGTCTAGTTTTCAATTTTGTAAAACATTCTTCTCTTCTTGCTCTGAAGGTTCTCCAAGAAAAGGTCCACTAAGATTCTCAACAATCTCGGGGGGGGGGGGAATATGCCTGGCCTAGCCCGCGCCCCGGCAGCCCGCACCAAGGTGCAGACCACTAGCCCCGGACCTTCTGGTCCCGGCGCGAAAGAAAGACGTAAGACGGTCCTGCCCATGACCCCCTACCTGCGGCAGAGGCAGCAGATGCTTGCCCAGGTAACTACCCTGGCAGCCCGCACCAAGGTGCAGACCACTAGCCCCGGACCCTCTGGTCCCGGCACGAAAGAAAGACGTAGGACGGTCCTGCCCATGACCCCCTACCTGCGGCAGAGGCGGCAGATGCTTGCCCAGGTAACTACCCTGGCAGCCCGCACCAAGGTGCAGACCACTAGCCCCGGACCCTCTGGTCCCGGCATGAAAGAAAGACATAGGACGGTCCCGCCCACGACCCCCTACCTGTGGCAGAGGCGGCAGATGCTTGCCTAGGTAACTACCCCGGCAGCCTGCACCAAGGTGCAGACCACTAGCCCCGGACCCTATGGTCCCAGAGTGAAAGAAAGACGTAGGACGGTCCCACCCACGACCCCCTACCTGCGGCAGAGGTGGCAGATGCTTGCCCAGGTAACTACCCCGGCAGCCCGCACCAAGGTGCAGACCACTAGCCCCCGCAAATTGGTTTCATATGAAGGATGCTTGTCCTCATGGTTCATTACTTAGAGCTAAAAAATGAAAAAAAAAAAAAAAAAAAAAAAAAAAGAGAGAAAGATGCAGGACAGTTATGGCAAAATGCATGATCTGGGATGGGGTGGGGGTAGGGGGGAAGGGAAAGGGAAATATGCCTGATCTGAATTGGAAAATGATGTATGAAATGCACAAAGCACCAATAAAATAAAAGAAAAAAAGGACTTTACTACAAACAAAAGTACATCACAATGAGAAGAAAGCTGAATAAGACTCAGAACCATTCAGCTCCCCAGGCCAGGGCTGGGAGCTGAGTTACTAAGAAGTGGCTGTCTTTCCAGAAGATAATACAGACAAAATTCCCACCTGCCCTATGCTGATGACAAGCCCAAAGCCTTCAGGAGCTATAAATCTAGTTCCTGGTTTTGATGAGCCAGTTATTCCTTTCATAGAACAGTCAACAGTGGAAAAAATATCATCCTGTCAAGCTGCATGACTTGTAGAGCAGTGTCCAGGTGCCATCATGAGAGATAATTCTTTTTTCAAAGATGAGTTGCCCGCTGGAGACCAAGATTCTATTGATCTGGAAGATATTACAATCATGAACATATATGCACCAAACACTGATGCACACATAATGTCGTAAAAACATAGACTATCAGACTGCCAGGCATGGTGTTATATGCCTTTTAATCCCAGCATTTGGGAGGCAGATTCAAACAGATCTTTGTGCGTTCAAGGCCAGTTGGTCACATAGTGACTTCCAGGCATCTGGGCTACAAGAAGACCCTATCTCAAAAAAAAAAAAAAAAAAAAAGAAAAAAAAAAAAAATATAATATAATATATATATATATATATATATATATTATATATATACAACAAAGGACTATAAAACACAAGTTAATACCAGCTCAGTGAATTGTAGGTGACTTCATACTGCACTATCTCCAAACACAGGTCAACTGAATAAAGAATAATATAATTCAGAGAGACATCTGATTTAAATAACATTTTGCACAAAATGTACCTCATAGACATCTACAGATATATTCCACCCAACAAGCAAACAAAAATACAGTTTTTAATCTGAACCCATGAAGGATCTCTAAAACTGACCACATTCTGGGGACATAGAAAACTCAATGAATACGAAAAATTGAAATAATTCCATGCATTCTATCAGACCACAAGCGATAAAGCCTATAACCAACAGCAAAATAAGATCAGGTAACTACACGAACTCATGAAGATTAAGCAACAACTCGTGGATGATTCAAAGGGTCAAAGCAGATTTTAAAAAGAATGTAGTTTTCCTGAAACTAAATGAAAATGAGAAAACAACACAACAAAACCTTTTAAAAAAGCACCCCTAGGAGGGAAATTTATAGACTTCTGTGCCTACATTAAAAAGTCAAGAGCACAGATAAATTACTTAGTACATCAAGACTCTAGGAAAAGGAAGAAAAACCAAACCCAAACCAGTGGATGAGAAAAATAAAATCAGAGCAGAAATTAATGATGTAGAAACAAAGAAAACTAACAAAGAAAATGAATCTAAGAGATGATTCTTTGAAAAATACAAGATTAGCCAACCCTTAGCCCAGTTAACTGAAAAAAGAAATTCAACAAAATCAGCAAGGAAAGAAGGGAAACATCCACAGCAGACAACAAGAAATCCAGAACATTATAAGGGAATACGTTTCAAAAATCTTCATGTTTATATTTTAAATCCTAAAAAATGGATAAACTTCTAAAATTATACACCACCAAATTTAAACCAAGAATACATCAACAGCTTCAACACACCAATTAGAAATAAATTATGGGGCTGGAGAGATTGCCTAGTGGTTGGGAGCACCGACTGCTCTTGCAGAGGACCTGGGTTTGATCCCCAGCACCCACATGGCAGCTGAGAACCGTCTGTAACTCCAATTCCAGGAGAACTCCAGTTCCAGGGGAATCCAACACTCTCTTCTGACCTCTGCGCCATTGCACGACAGGGTGCACAAACCTACATGCAGACAGTATGTTCATACACATAGAAAATAAATAAATTTAAAAAAAGAAAAAAAAAAACAGCTAGAGCTTTAAAAAAAAAGAGAGCTGGAGAGATGGCCTAGCAGGTAAGATCACTGACTGCTCTTGCAGAGGACCCAGGTTCGATCCCCAGCACCCACATGGCGGATAAGAACCATCTGTAACTCCAATTCCAGGAGAACTCCAGTTCCAGGGGAATCCGAGACCCTCTTCTGACCTCCAAAGCATTGCACAACACAGGTGCACAAACCTACATGCAGACAATACACTCATACACATACAAAAATAAATAAAATTTTAAAAAAAGAAAGAAATTGAAATATACAACTGAAAAAAGCCCAAGCCCAACTGGATTCACAGCAGAATTCTACCAGACATTCAAAGCCAATAATTCTAAATTATTCAAAAGGAAAGACAAGACGAAGAACTCACAAACTCCTTCTAATGAAACCAGTATAATTTTAATACAAAAACCAGGTGAAGACACAATCAAAAAGGATAACTATTATTCCCATATCCTTCAAGAATGTACATGCAAAGATTCTCAAAAAAATACTTTCAAACTACATACAGACACACATCTATCTAAATGATCATCTACCAGTGATGCAGGCATTGTTCAATATACATAACCAAATAAATATAATAAATCATATCATTAGAATTAAAAACAAATATCCCATATCCCATGGTCATCTCAATAAATGTTGAAAATGTCTCTGACAAAAAACCAACATGCATGCATATTTAAAGTATCCCTCTGTAGAAAGAAAAGAGTTATATTTTTATATCATGACAAGTTATTTATGTCTCTTAAGAAGATGAGGCAACATATTTGTACATATTACTTTTACACATAACAAAAATAGTTAAGTTAGAATATCTGGGAAGAGGGGATCAGCAAAGACCAAGATCATAGAAAATTTTCTATCCATAAGCAGGCATGTTTTGAAATCAATTTTTTATAAAATAGGAAAGCAGAATTAGAGAAACGCCTAGTAGTTAAGAGCACTGGTTCTCTTATAGAGCCCCTGAGTCCTGTTTCCTAGCACCCACGTGATGGCTAACAACTGTCTACAACTCCAATTCCGGGGGATCAAACATCCTCTTTTTGCCTTTGTAGGCATTGTACACACTAAGTACAAACACTCAAATATATAAAATAAAAATAAATAATTTTTTAAATAAAATTTAGATGAAGATGATATAGTCAGCAGATCAAAAATGAAGAAGGGAAAACAGAATAAAGAAAAGGTTTTGAGGACAGAAAGTGACTGGATCAGTTACCTTATGATACATAATAATCCACAAAAGCTTTTGTAGAGCAAAAGAAACAATCAGGGAAGTGAAAAGAAAACCCACAGAGTGGGAGGAAATCTTCACTGCTGATACATCTGACAGAACATTAACTTCCAGAATATATAAACTACTCAAAAAACAAGGAAGAAAACAAATGACTGGCTTAAAATATGGAGTAAAGAGCTCAGCAGAGACTTCACAAGTGAAGTAAAAATGGCTGAGAAACATGTTAAAAAGTGGTTATCAGAGCTGGGCGTGGTGGTGCACACCTTTAACCCTAGCACTTGGGAAGCAGAGACTGGTGGATCTTTGTGAGTTCAAGACCATCCTGGTCTACAGAGTGAATTCCAGGACAGCTGGGGCTACAGGGAGACCCTGTCTGGAAAAGGACAAAAAAGTGGTTAACAGAATTAATAGTTAAGGAAATGCAAATTAAAACACTTTAAGATATCATCTCACTAAAATAAGACTGTCGAGGATCAAGAAAAGAAATGATAACAAATGCTGGAGAGGTTGTGGGGAAAGGGGAACACTCCTCCAATGCTGGTGGGAATGTAAAATCATACAACCATTATGGAAAGCAGTGTGGAGAAGACTCAAAATGAGCCTACCACCTGACCCAATCATACCACTCCTGGGTATATACCCACAAGACTCATCCCACCACAGAAATACATGCACAGCCATGTTTATTGCAGCTGTCTCCACAATAGCAAAGAGCTGGAACCAACCCAAGTGCCCCTCAACCAACAAGTGGATAGAGAAAATGTGGTACATCTACACAATGGTGTCCTATGCAGCAGTAAAGAAAGATGGCATCATGAACTTTGCAGGAAATGGATGGAATTAGAAGATAGTATGCTAAGTGAAGTAACACATTCCCAGAAAAACAAATGACACATGGTATCCCTTATTTGTGGATGCTAGCACCAAGTACCTACTTGTAAGGCAAACTGAGTAAAACTAATGTTACATTTCTCTTTATCTAAAAGCAACCGTGCTCTTAGAATGTGAATCCCTTAACAGGCTCTAGAATTAACCAACCACTTATTTTCAGACTTTATAATTTTGGTATATTGATGGAGGGTATGTATGCATAGTTTAGAGTAATATAAAATTAAAAGGGAAAAATGTGAATCCTGAAATATGATTTGGAAATAACATACAGTTTATTTTCAGATGACATGATTTTAGTGTATGTGTGTGTTCTAGTTTGTCTTCCATTGCTGTGACAAAACACTCTGACCGACACCAACTTGGGGAGGAAAGAGTTTATTCAGCTTACATCTCCTGGGTCACAGTTCATCACTTAGGGAGCCCAAGACAGGAACTCAGGGCAGGAACCTGGAGGTAGTAGCTGAAGCACAAGCCATGGAGGAATGTTGTTCATGGCTTGCTTCTGTGGCTCATGCCCAGCCCGCCTTCTTATACAGTACACCACAACCTGCCCAGGGTGGCAGTACTCATTGTAGACTGGGCCCTCACACACTGCTCGACCATCAAGACAATACTCCGCAGATGTGGCCACAGGCCAATCCAATGGAGCCAATTCCTCAATTGAGGCTCCCTCAACCCAGGTGTGTCAAGTTGACACTAAACCTATCCAGCACATTGTGACATACATAAATGTATGTGTTGAGACAATATAGATTGGAGGAAAGAACAACAACAAAAGAACTGGAACAGGGAACTGACTGAAGAAGTAGAGTTCTTCCTCCAAAAAATATTCTTCTACTTTGAAAAACTTTGAGAAGACTCAGAAGAGGTTACAGGTCATATATGGCAGACTGCATGAACTCAGGAGGAATGGAGAGCATGGAGGGGGAAATGAGTCTGGATTGAACTAAGAAGTGATATATGAAATGCAAAAAACTTTAATAAAATATTGTTTAAAATAATCCCAAACAGTGATTTAAATGTTAATTTACATAATAATTTTACAGTCTGGAAGCTTGGATTGGATCTATATTAAGAGGGAAGGCACTTCTGAACTTGGGTCAGTTCAGCTAATCCCAACAAGGACTCATCAATCCCCAAATATCACTTATTACATCCACTTGTGCTGCCCAAATACTAGCTGGAGCATTTTGCCATACTCCATGTACCTCTCATCTTCATGCTGACTATTTTAGGCTAGCTTGTATGGTGGCTTTGTATTTAAAAGTATAGCACTTAGGAAGCAGAGGCAGGTAGATCTCTGTGAGTTCAAGTGCAGCCTGGTCTAGAGAACGAATTCCAGGACATCTGGGTCTCCAGGGAGACCTTATCTCAAAGACCAAAAACAAAAAAGAAATATATAGTGGATACAAAGTCTTTCTAATCATGCAAGTCACATAAGCATGTCCACCAAAAGTATTAGACAAGGTAAGTCACAAGACCTGCCCATATTCAAGGGTAAGGATATAAACTACAAACTTGAAAAGTGCAGAATAGTGCAGAAATTTTTGCAACTTACTATATTCACTCATACAATGTTAAGGGAGTATCAATGGAAGCATCTCAAGGGTAAAGACAATTGGTACTAACACTCACTTGGATAATATATCTCATTTTCTCCAAAGTATCTCCAGAGCCAATTTCATGTCTCTGCTCCTCAGGCTATAGATGAAGGGGTTCAACATGGGTGTCACCTGAGTATACATTATTGAAGTAATTACATCCTTAATTTGGGAATTATTTGAGGAAGGAAAGAAATAAATAATTGTAAGAGTCCCATAGTACAAAAATACCAAGAATAGGTTGGAACCACAGGTAGACAGAACTTTGCAGATCTTCTTAGTGGAGGGGACCTTGAGGACAGTAAAACCAATGCAGATGTAAGAACCCAAGATAGTACCCACTGACAGGAGAGTCAACACTCCACCCTCAGTGAAGATGACCAGCTCACTGAGGGAGGGATCTGAGCAGAACAGATTCATGAGTTCATTGGGATCACAGTAGAAGTGGGGGATGGCGCTGTCAGCACAGAAGGAGAGAAAGGTCAGAAGGAGGGTGTGCAGCAGGGCATGTGTACAAGAGAAGAGCCAAGATCCAGCCACCAATAAGTCACACAGCTCCTGTCTCATGATGACCATGTAGTGCAGTGGGTGGCAGATGGCCACATACCTGTCATAGGCCATCACTCCAAGAAGGAAATTGTCAACACATGCAAAAAGAAAGAAAAAATACACTTGAGTAATGCACCCCTCATAAGGGACAGACAGGTGCTGAGTCTGCATGTTGCTGAGCATCTTTAGAACAGTGACAGATGATAAGCAGATGTCAGAGAAGGCCAGGTGGCTGAGGAAGAAGTACATGGGGGTGTGGATACAACAGTCCATCCTGATGAGCAGGATGACGAACAGGTTCCCCAGCAAAGTGGTCAGGTACATGGCCAGGAACAGGGTGAGGAAGATGCCCTGCTGCTCTGGCTGGATGGAGATCCCCAGGAGGATGAACTCAGACACACTGCTCAGGTTCCCCCTCTTCATGCTCCTCTTCCTGCTGGGAATGAAGGGAGAAGGAAATGTCAGATCCCTGAGAGCCTCACCAGGTAGACATAACAGACATGCCCCCCCCAAGGGACTGCATCAAAATTTAGACAAACTATGCACTTTGCAGTCTGAATCTAAAACTGGCCTCATACTAAACACAGAGAAAATATTTTCAATGCTAACAAGACTGACCCCGAGAAATAATACAAATTTGTTCACTTATTCACACATATTCTAAACATTGTTTTTAGCACTGAAAACATAACAGATGATAAAATTCCCTCCTTAGCACACATTCTATAAAACTTTCACACAATACTGAGCAAGAGCTACAGCTTTGATAAGCAAGAACTAAGATTACCAGGAAGCTTAAGAGAGTCCCTGCCTTAGAGGTTTACTTCTTTGGTTGCCTTGAACAAATTTGTTCTATGTTCCTAAGTTTTCTCTCTGATAAAGTATTGACACTGTTGTCTATCTTTCTGGATTTGGGAGAATCTATGTTAGTGCATGTAATAATCTTAGCTCAAACCCCTATACATGGTTATATTCATTTTTGTGAGCTACTACAGTAGAACAAGTTCAGCAGGAAATCTAGTATCAAAATCCAGGAACTCAGAGAAATAGAACAGTGAGCTGAACCTTACACCTTGTTACTGCCAAAAAAAAAAAAACACTAACCTCTTGTAATGTCACAGTACCTGAAGGAGACAGATCCTGAGCCATGAGGGTTAACTGCCTGTCAGCAACAAATGCAGTAGAAACATTGTCTTCATTNGGGGTTTATATATACCTATGTAACAATAACAATAATAGGAGAGGTTATGAATTTGAGGAGCACTGAGGGGAAGGACATGGGAGAACCTGGAAAGGAAGAGGATGATATATATATATATATATATATATATATATATATCCCCTCTCTTCTCCTTTCGCAGTTTCCTCCCCTCCTTCTCCCATCCATCCTACCTCTGCTCTCCCTTCACTTCTCTCTTTTTCTCCTAACAACAATGCATTTGCATTACTCACTTTTCTGTTGCTGTGATAACCAACATGAGCAAGGGAACTTATAAAAGGAAGAGTTTATTTGAGCTTATGATTGACGGTTTCAGGGAATCAGAGTCCATAGTCCATTGTGGCAGGAAGCATGGTGGCTGGGGCTGGAGCAGCAAGCCGAGAGTCACCTCTCACAATGAGCACAGGAAGCAGAGAGAGAGACTGGAGACTGCAAGGCTTGTTTAACTCACTTAGCCTGCCCCCAATAACGTACTTCCTCTAGCACAGCCACACCTTCTAAGACCTCCAAGAACAGTGCCACCAACTGGAGACAAAATGTCTGAATACTTAAAGCCTAAGGGGGACACTCATTCAAACCACCACAGCATTCATAGCAACTGACTTGAGATTACGCCCTAGGAAACATCCTATACCAGAAACTGAAGAACTTTATCATACTCTTGGATTTGAGAGTCTCTTCAAACTGTTGTTAACTATTGGGTCCACTTACCAAATTAATACCTGATGCTGCCACAATTCGAGATGTTAACAATATGATCAGATTCCCTGCTTGTCACCATTCCATGGGCCCTACGCCTTCATTCATCTGTTAGAAAATTCAAGATGGGTGTGGTGTTACAAGCCTGAATCCCAGCACTTAATGAAGATAAGGCAGGAGGATCATGAGTTTGAAGCTGGCATTAGCTATATATTGAGTTCTAGACAAGCCTAAGTAGCATAAAGAGATCTTACTCCAAAAAATGATAGAGAAAGAAGTAGGAAAGTAACAGAAAGAAGAATGAATGAAAAGAAAAGAGAGAGATGCATGCAGACAAGACATCATACACATAAAATGAAAAGAATAAATAAAATTAAAAAAATAGTCACAAGTTGAAACCTCTCACTTATTGCATGTTTATGACAAAACACATGTTGGGATAAATACTTAGTCTCATCACAATTTACAGGCCAGGCTTATTAGCTTTACAGAATTCAATTTCTGTGTCATGAAGATATGAAGAGTCAAAATTAGAGGTTTGAACCAAGATGTGTGTGCAGAAGAACTTGAGATATTAGTACATATTATTTTTTGAGAATGAAATTTTCAATGCTGAAAGCTAGTTTTTAAAGAATAATTGCAGAGCCCGACCTTGGGTGAGGAAATATTGGCAGCAGATTGTGCTCAGGTGAGGAAGACCTGGCCTGCTTTAGAAAAGAGACTCAGGATAGGCTGAGTTCATAGGGGGAGCTGGCACTGAGGAGTGAGCAGGGAGAATAATTTGGCACAATGTACTCAAGCACAAAAGACAGTAGGTGTGAACTCCTGGGGGCGTGGGTGTGAGGGAGGATGACAAAGGAGAAGCAGGTATAATGGCAATTAAGACTGACTGAAAAATTATGTATGAAACACTAAAAAAATCACTACAAAAAAATAGACCAAAAGAAATTAGAGGACTTCAAGTCCTATAGGCAAATATCTAAACATTTAGCTTAAGGAAGAACCTGCAGGGGACTGCCTAAAATAAGAGGATAAAGCTTTGGACAGGAAAGTCTCTATGAGATTGTTTCCAGAATATACAAACATGCATATGTATTCAAAATGCACATATTACCATATAGCTTTAGTTCCTTCTCTTCTACACCCTTGAGAGATTAAAATTTGTGTATGTTACATAGAAACACTTGCCTGAAATTTCACATGAATTTAAAAACAAGTGATAATAATTAAGGAAATGCAAATTAAAATTACTTTAAGACATCATCATATTCCAATAAAACTGGCTAGAATCAAGAAAACAAATGATACCAAGTGCTGGAGAGGTTGTGGGGAAAGGAGAACACTCATCCATTGCTGGTGGAAATGTAAACTTGTACAGCCACTATGGAAAGCAGTGTGGAGAACCCTTGGAAGACTTGGAATGAACTTGCCACCTGACCTAGCCATACCACTCCTGGGTATGTACCCACAAGACTCATCTTACAGAGATTTTACAGAGATACATGCACAGCCATGTTTATTTCAGCTCTCTTCACAATAGCAAGGAGCTGTAACCAACCCAAGTGCCCCTCAACTGACAAGTGGATAGAGAAAATGTGGTACATCTACACAATGGAGTTCTATGCAGTGGTAAAGAAAGATGACATCATGAACTTTGCAGGTAAGTGGATGGAGCTAGAAGATATCATGCTGAGTGAAGTAACACAGTCCCAGAAAAACAAACGATGAATGATATCCCTCATCTTCGGATGCTAGCACCCTCTACCTAATTGCATGGCAAACTGAGTAATGTCAACGTAATCTGAAAACAAATGTACTCTTATATTGTAGAATCCCTCAAAACAAAAAATAAAACAAATAAAGACGAAAAAATAGAAACAAAACCCATCTTTTCTTTTTTCTTACAAAAAAATAAAAAATAAAAACAAGTGATAAATACTCCTACACATGACTTTGCACATGAACATTACAACAAATCATCCACAGCAAAACAATCATAAACTGTGTACAAAGAGATAATCATCCAGCTATGCCATCAAACACACCATTCAATCATCAGATGCATGCATCCTATCAAGAAGCATGATCTTCAGATCCTAAATTTTGAACCTGTCTTTCTTTTACTTTTTTTTTGAGACAGGGTCCCCCTTTAGTCCCAGCTGGCCTGGAGCTCACTATGTAGACCAGGCTGGCCTTGAACTCACAGAGATACACCTACCTCTGCCTCCCAAGTGATGGGATTAAAGGTGTGCACCACCATGCCTGGCTTAAGACCATTCTTAGCCCTCATGTGCTGGGAATCAAAACCATGTCCTCTGCAAAAGGAGTCAGTGCTCTTAACTGCTGAGCCATGTCTCAAACCCCACACTTTTATTTACTACATGAAGAACTGTGTAAGTCAACTCACTATTAAATATATGGTACTGGGGGCTGGGGAGATGGCTCAGTGGTTAAGAGCACTGACTGCTCTACCAGAGGACCTGGGTTCAATTCCTAGCACTCACATGGTGGCTAAGAACCATCTGTAACTCCAGTTCCAGGGGAATCTGACACCCTCTTCTGACCTCCGCGGCATTGCATGACACAGGTGCACAAACCTGCATGCAGACAGTACATTCATACACATACAAAAATAAATTTAATTTTTTTTAAATTTAAATAAAAGAACCGTCTTTGGGCCAGGTGTGGTGGCACATGCTTTAAAACAGTATAAATAAATAAATAAATAAATAAATAAATAAATAAATAAATAAATAAATTTTACTGGGAATTTAAAAACACACACACAATTCATACGTATTTTTATGTAAACACACAAATCTAGTGCCAGAAAATGATTTCTCATCTTCTGCTGACCTGTGACAATGCTTGATGTGTTCAAACATCTTCTGTTCAAGCCCATTTCTTGAGCCTTCACTTTGTATTCATGACAGGTAGTATGGAAAAAACAGGAGAAAGTTTCCCTAGCCAAAGAGTCTACTGAATGCTGATGTCTGCGTTCAAGGGGCAAAAAGATGTGCATCTATCAACAAGATTAATGCCCAAAGGGAAATAGCCCAACTTTCAAGTGAGAAAGTGAGCCAGCATGAGGTAATTGCCTAATTTCCTATATTACCCATGGGAGTGGATCTGTGAAGAGACTAAATGGGCTGAGCCACAAGACACACAGGAAGAATTGTGCTTGACATGGATGCACCAGTGGCCCTAATCATCAGGGCTGATGATGAAATCAAGTGTGGTCTGAAGTAATCACAGATCACATGCTGTCCCCAGACAAAGCAAGGTCTGCCCTCACAGACTCCCACAATACTGATTACATCTTTTACAGCTCACAGTTCATTGCTGGCTTAGAGTTGGCAGTCCCTGGCTTCCTCTGAGATATTCCACAGAGCAAGTCCTAGAGCTTGTTCAGGAAGTAGAGTGACGAGACTGAGTGCAAGGTTACTAAACAGAGACTGACCAGAAGACAATACCATCTGTACCCCTTATTCACCACATACCCTAACCAAGAACTTGAGTTCTAAGTTAATTAATAACACATAACATAAAAGTTACCAAATTAATCATACGAGAATACTTCAAAAACTTATACTCTACTAAGTTTGAAAACATAGAAGAAATAGATGAATATCCGAAATCCAGGGAATCACCAAAGCTCAACCAAGAAGAGATAGACCAATAATACAGGAAGAAATTGAATATGTATTAAGTAGCCTCCCAACCGAAAAATGCTGAGGCCCAGATGGTTTCACGGCAGAATTCTATAAAATATTTCAAAAAGACCTACAACCATTGTTACTGAAACTGTTTAGAAGGATACAGAGGGAGTTCTCCCAGATTCCTTCTATGATACAACCAAAAAGGAGAACTATAGACCCATCTCCCTAATGAACACAGATGCCAAAATTCTAAACAGGATATTGGCAAAACGCATACAGACCACATCAAGAAGATCATCCACCATGAACAAGTTGGATTCATACCACAGATGCACGGATGGTTTAACATATGAAAATCAATAAATATCATCAAGCATACAAATGGACTGAAGAACAACAACCACACCATCATCTCAATTGACACAGAGAAAGCCTTTGACATAATCCAGCATCCCTTCATGTTTAAAGTCCTAGAGGGAATTGGACTGGAGGGATCATTCCTCAATGTAATCAAAGCCATATACATGAAACCCACAGCCAATATCATCCTAAATGGAGAAATGACAGAAGCATTCCCCTTAACGTAGAAACTCAGCAAAGCTGGCCCGTGTCACCACTCCTTTTCAATATAGTGCTGGAAACCATTGCTAGGGCAATAAGGCAAGAAAAGGAAAGTAAATGAGTTATAATTGGAAAAGAGGAAGTCAAGCTATCCCTTTTTGCTGATGAGATGATTGTCTACCTAAGAGATGCTAAGAACTCCACCAGAAAACTCCTAGAAACAATTAAGAGCTTCAGTAAAGTGACAGGATACAAAATAAATCTAGAAAAAGCAGTAGCCTTTCTTTACACCAACAACACAACAACAAGCAACTGAAGAAGGACTACAAAATATACTACAGGGCTATAGTCATAAAAACAGCCTGATACTGACACAAAAACAGACCAGTTGACCAATGGAATAAAACTGAAGATCCAAACCTGAGCTCATACAATTTCAGCCACCTTATATTTGATAAGGGGGCCAAGAAGACACAATGGAGGAAAGACAGCATCTTCAATAAGTAGTGTTGGCAAAACTGGATCACCACTTGTAGAAGAAAGAAATTAAACCCCTACCTCTCACCTTGTACAAAGGTCAACTCCAGATGGACCAAAGACCTCAACGTGAAACCCCAAACTCTGGAGGTGATAGAAGAGAAGCTTGGCAGCAGACTACAAGACATAGGTGTAGGAAAAGACTTCCTAAATCAGACAGCAGCTGCACAAGAAATAAGATCGACAATTGACAAATGGGACCTCATTAAACTCAAAAGCTTCTGTACATCAAAGGAAGCAATAAAGGAAGTGAGGAGAAGACCCACAGAGTGGGAGGAAACCTTCACAGCAGATACATCTGACAAAGCATTAATTTCCAGAGTATACAAGCTACTCAAAAAACAAAGAAGAAAGAAAACAAATGAATCATTCAAAAGATGGAGCAAAGATCTGAATAGAGACTTCACAGAGGAGGAGTTAGAGATGGCCGAGAAACATCTTAAGAAGTGTTCAACATCTCTGATAATTAAGGAAATGCAAATTAAAACCACTCTGAGATATCACCTTACTCCAATAAGACTGGCTAGGATCAGGAACATGAATGATACCAAGTGCTGGAGAGGTTGTGGGGAAAGGGGAACACTCATCCATTGCTGGTGGGAATGTAAACTTGTACAGCCACTATGGAAAGCAGTGTGGAGAACCCTTAGAAGACTCAAAATGAGCCTTCCATTTGACCCAGTCATACCACTCCTGGGTATATACCCACAAGACACATCTTACTGCAAAGATACATGCACAGCTATGTTTATTGCAGCTCTGTTCACAATAGCAAAAAGCTGGAACCAGCCCAGGTGCCCCTCAACTGATGAGTGGATAGAGAAAATGTGGTACATGTATACAATGGAGTTCTATGCAGCAGTAAAGAGGGACAACATCATGAACTTTGCAGGTAAATGGATGGACCTAGAAGACATTATGTTAAGAGAAGTAACACAGTCCCAGAAAAACAAATGACAAATGGTGTGCCTCATATATGGATCCTAGTGCCAACAACCCAGATATAAATATTTCTCATGGAGAGGGATGCATAGTAAAAGATCAACAACAGAAAGACTGCATCAGAAAACTGACTGAAATGGTGAATTAGGAAGGGTGGGACGGGCGGGAGAGGGACACAGGTGTATATTCAATTAATGTATATTTAATTGATGTGAGTTCAACAAGTATCCAGTTTTGCCCAGACACTGTCTACAGGTTACATGGTGCTTTAGGACTCAGTGAAAGTAAATATGTGTATATTAAACAACATTGGTTTACAGGCTCTGATAAAAACAGTAATGCATCTGAGTTAAATGGAGATATAAATTGCTGTTGTCCACGTTTGTTCTACATAAAATCTGTATAACAATAGCTTTGGGATTGGCACATACAAATGTTCTCTATAATTTTTCTGTTGAATGGTATCACCTTGTAGCTTTCGCTTTCACCTATAAAATGATTTAACGTAAAAATTAAGTTTGCTTCCCAAGTTAATCACATACAGTCACCCAAAAGAGCATGGGTGAATTTGATGAAATCTGTGCCTTGATTCCACCCTATAGGTATGTATAATACAACTGCCTTCTGGAGACTCATGGGTCAAAAAACAAAAACCTAAAAAAAACAATGGGTGGGGGGATACAGATTGATATGAAACCTTTTTGTCAAAATCCTTGCAATTCAAATCTTAAAACTAACTATGGGAAAAGATTGGTATGTTCCAACATGTCAAAATGTCACCAACTTAATGGCTGAGGAAGAAAAGATACAACTTTGCATCGAGTGGGATGTACCAGAAAGTGCCAACAGAAAGGTTGGCCTGTCTGAACATTGAAAGAAAGAAAAGCCTCAGATTGCTACAAACATCAAACCCCTCTGTGGATCCTACTTGTAACAACTATGTATAATGAGTCTTAATGAAATTTTCCTTCTAGATGCTGCAAAGGTTTTAATATTAGAGACTTTCTTACCTCCCCCCTCCCCCCATAGAACAAGGAGAAATATGATGATGATGTCGTTCTCCAATTGTAAATTGGAGACAACTATTATAGAGGTAATCTCTTATAAAACCGGTAAAATTGCCATGATTAATTGACTAATAGACATAGGAACTGTGAAAAGGATTATCGTCTATTCAGAACCAAATATGATACTAAAGTCTCCTTAAGCTATGCACTTAAGCACAATATATTAATACAGGAGCCCTGACATCAGCAATGGATTATTCTACCAAGGAGATGTTAGCCAAGGGATCCTAAGCCCCCACAAAAGGTAAAGGCTCCTTGCCTCTAAACTGGGATACCTGCAAGAAGAGGGGAGATAAGGCCCTGCTGTTAAAGACCTGACGTTAACATGGGAAAGAAGTATTGAGACCACACATGCAAGTGTACAGATGGCCTCTGGAATACCAGAGGGTGTTACCAAAGGCCACTAAACCAATAAAGCAAATATGGGTCTCCTTGAGTCAAGCAAGACTCCTCGGTCAACACCAGCTACACCTCACATACCTGGAAATAGTGTGCAGCAGAGGCAGCCATATGCTGGCATATCCCTTATCTAATTGGCTATCGGCTCTCTCCTTGGAGGAATAACCCACAGCTGATGCCACAAGCTTATATCCTCTACAGTTTAGGAGATGTTATAAGCCACAGTAAGACCCTGTCATATTTAACAGAAAAAAATCTATTTCATGGATTAACATACCATCCAAACATCTGTGTCTATACCAAAGTAACCTACCATAACTATTAGTACTGTTTAAATACCTATGTATCTAATTGCTTGTGCTTCATTAGTAGGATCAAAAGGTTATTCCTGGACAAATTGTCAGCCCATGAAAGGAAACAGCAAGAATTTACCAGAGTCCAAGACAACAGCTCCAGAGAAAGTAGACTGTTTTGCTTCTCATCCACCTGTGCCCCTTTTCTAAGCCTAGGGAACAATCTGTGGAAGAGGGGGCATGGTAGAATGTAAGGACTGTGATTGGGGTGGATGGTGAAACTACAGCAATGTATACTGGACACTCATTTAATCAGCTTGATTAAACATACAAGCCTCCCCCACTGAATGGTGAGAGCCATGGGCTGTGTGGGTTTGGGCACAACTGCCTGCAAATTCGTTTTACATGAAGGATGCTTGTACTCATAAATTATCACGTATTGCTAAAAAAATGAATAAAACCACTGAGAGAAAGATGCAGGACATTTATGGCAGAATGCATGATCTCGGATGGGGTGGGGTGAGGTGGGGGGAAGGGAAAGGGAAATATGCCTGAACTAAATTGGAAAATGATGTATGAAAAACACAAAGCATCAATAAAAAAAAGAACATGGATGGAGAACTCTCACTTGACAAAAATAACTCCTCTTTGAATTAGCATTTCCAGAGCCAATTTCATGTCTCTGCTCCTCAGGGTGTAGATAAAGGAGTTCAGCATGGGAGTCACCACTGCATACATCACTGAAGCAATTACATCCTTGAATTTGGAATTGTTTTCAGAAGGAAAGCAATAAATGATTGCAAGAGTTCCATAGTACAAAAACACCAAGAAAAGATGGGAACCAAAGGTGGACAGAATTTTGCAGATATTCTTAGTGGAGGGCACCTTGAGGACAGCAAAACCAATGTACATATAAGAACCCAAGATAGCACCGAGTGATAGGAGAGTCAGCAATCCACCCTCAGTGAAGATGACTAGCTCATTGAGGGAGGGATCTGAGCAGGACAACTTTAGGAGCTCACTGAGATCACAGAAAAAGTAAGAGAGGGTATTGTCAACACAGAAAGACAAGTGGGACAGGAGGAGGGTGTGCAGCAGGCCACACACACAAGACAAAACCCAGCAGCCAGCCACCAGTAAGTCACACAGCTCCTGCCTCCTGATAACCATGTAGTGCAGTGGTTGACAGATGTCCACATACCTGTCATATGCCATCACTCCAAGAAGGAAATTGTCAATGCCTAGAAAAGTAAGAAAAAATACATTTGAGTGATGTACCCTTCATAAGGGATGGACAGGGAATGAGTCTTCATGTTGCTGAGCATCTTTGGAACAGTGACAGATGATAAGGAGACGTCAGAGAAGGCCAGGTGGCACAGGAAGAAGTACATGGGGGTGTGGAGACGAGAGTCCATCCTGATGAGCAGGATGATGACCAGGTTCCCCAGTACCATGGTCAGGTACATGGCCAGGAACAGGGTAAAGAAGATGACCTGCTTCTCTGTCTGGATGGGGATCCCCAGGAAGATGAACTCAGACAGACTGCTCAGGTTCCCTCTCCTCATGTTCCTCTTCCTGCTGGGAATGAAGGGAGAAGCAAGTGTCAGACACCTGAGATATTCTCTGGTTAGACATATCATACATGCTTTTTTCCAGGGAGCTGCATCAAAATTCAGAGAAACTGCACACTTTGCAATCTGAATTTCAAATTGGCTTCAAATTCAACATGGGCTATTTCCAGTGTTAATAATATTTCCTTCAAGGAAGAATGCAGATATGTTCACTTATTCATTCATGTTCCTAACAATGCTTCTAGATCTGGAAACATAATAGATAATAAAGTTCCCTATTGGAGAACACATTCTATAAGCATTTTGTAGATTATTGAGCAAGAACTATAGCCTTCCTGCTAGAAGGCTAAAGATGGCCCCTGCCTCAGAAGTTTACTTCTTCAGTGGTCTTGAGCCATTTTCCCTGTGTTTTACCTAAGTTCATCCTCTAAAAAGGAATAACATTGTAACCCAGGTGTAAAGATTGGAGAGAAATCTATATTAATGCATGTAACAGTCTTAGAGCAGATCTCTATACATGGTCACATTCGCCCATGACAGCTACTAGAGTAGAACAAGTTCAACGGAAAATCTGATACAAAACTCCAGGAACTCAGAACACAAAAGTGAGAGAGGCGTTAGACCAGAGCAGCTACTGGAATAAAAATAAATTCATTAACTTCCTGGAATTTCACAGTCCCTGAGGATGCTACAATAAGGGGATTGGATTAGATCCATAACAGTAGCAAGAACAATGGAAATATTTTCCTTCATCAAACCTATCTCAACACTCTCCCCTCTCTGTCTTGATCTCTATCATTTTGTCTCTTATCTCTCTCTTCCTCTCTCCTTCCTCCTTCCCTTCTTCCTTCTTTCCTCTGCTCTCCCTTCACCTATACCCTCCTTCTGCCCCACAACAAGAATGTATTCACAGTATGGGACTTGAGATTTTGACCCAGGAATTTTCCCATGGCTGAAACTTGAGAACTTTATCATGGTATAGGATTTCGAGTGTCTATTCAATTCATAATGGATCCATAATTATTTAATTATAACCAGTTCTGAAAATTTATGTTAGCATTGATCATAATTGGGATTTATTGAGCTACAAACAAATTGATCCAAGAAACTAAATTAATACCTGACTCTGTCACAATTCCAGCTTTTGTTGATTTGACCAGATTCCCTGCTTATCACCATTAAACTGATTCTACACTTTCATTCATTTGTTAGAAAATCCAGGATGGCTGAGTTGTCACAAACGAGCATTTAAGGAATCCATGGAAGGAGGATCATAAGTCTGAGCCTGGCATCAGCTACCTGTTGAATTCTTGCTCCAGCTGAGGCTACATAAAGAAATCATACTTCAGCACAATGAGAGAGAAAGAGAGAAATACATGATCAAAATGGTTTGAAATTCTCAAAGAATTAATAAAAAGCATTTTTAATATTTTATTATATTTATTTTATGTGCATGAGTGTATTGCATGTATGTATGTACATGGACCCCTCACATAATGAAAAAGGATATCTGAAGAGGGCAATGACCTCCTGGAATTGGAGTTACAGATAGTTGTTAGCTGCTAGGTGGGTGCTGGGTCCTCTGCAAGAGCAGCTAGTGCTCTTAACCACTGAGCCATCTCTCCAGCCCCTCAATAAAAGTATTTTGAAGAAAAGAAGCTCTTGGCCACATCTGAAACTATTTCAGGGTTTCAAAGTACACCATGCTACCTGCTTGATTATCTGCCAATATTCATGTGTAAGGTGACCTGTAGTTTACTATATATTCTCATAGGCATTGTCAGAGTAGAAGGTGAAGCTACATAATAACTAATTCTGTACAACAGATCTATGTCAAGCTTTTTCTGGGCAAACCAGAAAATGTACAGTCAATACCTCATACACTAAATTTGCAAGGAACATTTATATGATGTAATTACTGCATTCACCAAACATTTAATGAGTCCCTTGAAAGCAAACATTCCAGTAGATTAGTTTAATTTTTTCATGTTTTTGTTTTCATAATATGAAAACAAAGAAGAAAAAACACATACTGAAGGCCTCATAATACTCAGTGGATCCTGATCCTGAGCATAGGATCTCTGAGAGGTTTTCACAATGCAACTTGATGCCTAATCTAGTCAGAGTTAAGTCACAGTTGGACAACACATTACAAAAGTCCAGGAAATGCAGTCCATGGAATGAGTACCAATCCAAGGCTGGAGCATAGTAATAAGCCTCTTTAGGTGTAGAGAGGAGCAGAGGGGACAAGCAATCCTGTCAGTGGGAAGAGGAAAACCCTAGTAAATTGAGCATATAACTGAGATCTGACAACCCACTGGCAACTAAAAAATTAAGCTTTTTGCAATTCTAACTTCTCTAGAAGTTATAGGTCAAATGAATGCTCACATTTAATGGCTGAATACTCCGAAGATGAAGTGATTCAAATCACACTTTGTATGATGTTGCCAAATCCTAACTACAAGACCACCAGAGGCAACTGGAAACACGCTCAAGAATAAAGAGGAGAAAGATAGGGCAGGTATGACAAAGGGTCTTTAAATGTGCTTGCTTCTTCTGTCCTTGCCAAAGCAGTCTGTCTTGGATAACTAAGGAATTAGTCCAGAGTTAAGAATCTGTCACTTATTGCATGTTTATAACACAACGGATGAGGGGATAAATCCTTAGACTTATCATATTTTATAGTTCAGGCTCCTACGGTTTACAGAGTTCAACCCAATGTCATGAAGCTATGGAGAATCAAGATTAGAGACTTGAACCAAGATGTATGTGACAGCAGAGTATAAACATTTAGCCACTGCCACATTCCCAAGAACTGAAATATGACATTGTTGAGGGCCAATGCAAAAGTGCCCATACATAACTTTGCAGACTTCAAGTCATATTTGTACAAATAGCTACTCGTTTCCATTAAGGTGGATCCTGCTGGGAGCTGCCTGACTTAGGAGGAGGCAAGACAGCTCTGAATCTATGTCCCTAACATACAAATACACATGTAACACAGACACTTTACAGATTAAAACACAAGTAGTTTATGTAACATACCTGAATATAGTCCCATGTATATACAAGCAATGATAGATGTCTCAGTCCAATAGTCATTCATTTTATGACCTATCTTCAGTCTAGGTAGAAACAGAGATTGTGTCACTTTCAGACACATTTACACACAACTAATAACTAAACATTACCTGACACCAAACTAAACATGAACATCGCATCCAGTCATATACATACATGCATGAAAACTGCTGTATATACATAGATAGCCATGCATCCATAAAGTCAAATGCAGCATTAAAGCATCACAGAAATATCCTGCCAAGAAGAGATGATTTTCAGATCCCCACAATCTCCAACTGTCTTTCTTACAATAAGAAGTGGTTATATAAGTCAGTCCATTACTGAATACACTATATGAGTACAAAAAGCACACAACTCCAAGCCAGATGTGGTTGTGCATGCCTTTAATCCTAGGCCTTGGGAGGCAGAGGCAGGCAGATCTCGGTGAGTTCAAGGCCAGCCTGTTCTACAGAGCAAGTTCCAGGCCAGTTAGGGCTACAGGGATTCCCTGTCTGGAAAAGACCAAAAATAAATAAATAAATAAATAAATAAATAAATAAATAAATAAATACACACAACTCTTACGGGTTGTCACATAAACACACAAATCTCCAACCAAGAAAAGAATTTTCATCTCCTTCTGACATGTAAAAAATCCTGATGAGTTAAAATATCTTCTGTTCAAGCCAATTTCCTGAGGCCTCACTTCATGTTCATAAAGAAGTACTCTCAGTCAAAGGGCCTATTGAATACTTGTGTCTGTTTTCAAGCAGCAGAAAGGTAGACAAGATGTGCATATACCAGCAATATTAATACCCAGAGGGAGCAGCCCAAGATTCTAGTGTGAAAATGAGGCAGCATAGACTAATTGCCTAATTTCCTATATTGCCCATGGGAGGAGATCTGTGAAGGGACTAGATGGGCTGAGACACAAGAGACAGAGGAAGTCTCCATGACCTCTGTGCTATTGTCATGAGAAGCGTCAGTGGCCCTAGTCATCATGGCTTCTGATACAAACAAGTGTGGTCTGAAGTAATCAAACATAACACACTATGTTCAGACAAAGCCAGGCCTGCCATGACAGCCTTCCACAACACAAATTACATCATCTTTCACAGCTCAGCTCATAGTTCACTGCTGCCTAAAAGTTTGTGGGTCCCTGCATTCCTCTGAGATACTCCGCAGAGCAGGTCCCAGGGCTTGTTCAGAGGAGAGTGCTGAAATTAAGTACAAGGCCATTAATCACTCACAAGGGAACAGTACCGCTGTGCCCCTTATTCACCATGTGCCCTAACCAAGGGCTGAATTTCTAAGTTAATTAATAGCAAAAAAAAATGAAAGCATAAAATTCATGTGCAAATGTAATTACTTGTTCAATTTATAGGTTTTCTTGTATAATAAAGGCCAGTGGTTAGTTTTATCTTTAATAAAAGTGTTTAAAACAAAAATACTAAAAGTGACATCAGCAGGTTGGCAGAATAATTCTCCACGTTTATATCCTCTCCAAAATATCCAAAAGTCAACTATCCAGAGGTAATAATATCCATATAAGCATTCTAGAACTTGAGAGTAAAGATGGGACCTCTGCTTTGGATTACAAAAGCAGAAAAGCGAGGATAAAGGAGTGAGAAGAATGGGTCTATCTATGTCATTGCTCCTCTCCACAGTCAGCAACCACAATTCAAAAGTGAGCTGAAGGGGTTGGCGACTTTGCTCAGTGCTTAAGAGTTCTGGATGCTCTTACAGAGGATGCAGGCTTGATTCCCAGCACTTGTATGGTGGCTAACGACCATTTGAAACCCCAGTTCCAGGGGATCGACACCCTTTTCTGACTTCCTCAGATATTGTGCAGCACAGGAGCACTTACATCCACATCCATGCATGTACAATTAAAATAATAAACAAAATAATTTTTAAAGTGACTTAAGGACAGAGCTTCTTCTTTGCTGAAGTTTTGAGACCCTTCATGGATGGCTCATTCTATCTGATGCTGTGAGGAGGTTGGGGACCCTTCATGGATGGCTCATTCTATCTGATGCTGTGAGGAGGTTGGGGACCCTTCATGGATGGCTCATTCTATCTGATGCTGTGAGGAGGTTGTGGAGCACTATTAGAGAGACAGTCTGCATGAGATCAGGTAAAACCAAAAAGTGAGGTGAAGCCAGTCAAGGTGGCACCTGCCTTCGATACCAGCACTAGGGAGGCAGAGGCAGAGGCAGAGGCAGGTGAGTCTCACCAATCCAGGAAAGGCTGTCTAGAGAGCAAGGTCCAGGCCAGCTGAGGCTACAGGGAAATCATAACTCAAAAAAATAAAGGGAGGTGAGGTTTATGGGGGAAAGTGATATGGATTCCCAGGACTGTGCTTCATTGAGGCCAATATAAGAAAGTTCAGCTGGGCATGGTGGCACATGCCTTTAATACCAACACTTGGGAGGCAGAGGCAGGAGGATCTCTATGAGTTCAAGGCCAGCCTGATCTATGGAGTGAGCTCCAGGCCAGAAGAAACTAAAGGGAGACCCTGTCTCAAACAAACAAATAAAAAATAAGAAAGAAAGAAAGAAAGAAAGAAAGAAAGAAAGAAAGAAAGAAAGAAAGAAAGAAAGAAAGAAAGTTCATATGAAAGAAATTAGCGAACAATATAAGCTAAACAAAACAGTACAATGAGGCTTCAAGGGCTTGAAGAGTGCCTAATTTTCCCATTTATATCAGGTTCTCTTGTAGAGTCTTATTTGGATTGATTCAAGTCAACTAACCTTGCAGTCAGTGATTCCAGGGAGATACTGGCCACTGCAGTTTTGGGATTGGGCACACTCTAGGGGAAAATAAACACTGCATAAACTTGGACTTTATAAACTCCTGTGTTAGTAATGATTCTTTATTAGAAATATATGATGTAGCCGGGCGTGGTGGCACACGCCTTTAATCTTAGCACTTGGGAGGCAGAGGCAGGTGGATCTTTGTGAGTTCAAGGCCAGTCTGGTCTACAGAATGAGTTCCAGGACAGCTGGGGCTACAGGGAGACCCTGTCTCGAAAAGACAAAAAAAAATATATGATGTCAGGCCTGGAGAGATTGCTCAGCAGTTAAGAGCACTGGCTGCTCTTACAATGGACCCAGGTTCCATTCCACTGACATCACAAGTGACAATGGCCTCTAATTCCAGTTCCCAGGAATCTGTTGCCTTCTAACTCTACAAGCATTGCCCATCCTGGGTGCACTTACACACATGTAGGCAATACACACATACACATAAAATTAAAAGTAAAAAATAAATGTATGATATTAACAGAAGGAAAAACATGATGAGGAATGTAAGGGAAAGTCATGTAATGTGTTTTCCACTTTCTGTGTATCTAAAAATATTGTGAAATAAAAATATTCCTAAATAATAAATAACCATGTAAGGTTTTAGCTACTGAGAGTAAGAGAAGGTACTCAGAATAAGCAAAATGAGACTTTATTGCAAAGAGAGAAATAGAGGGCATGATTTGGAAATTGACAAAGAAAGTGAAAGAATACAAGAAAAGAAGTGATATGACCATGTACCACAAGAGAAGCAAGATGTCTGTATATTTAAGGCTCCATATTTAGCATATAGTAAGAAAGTACATTTGTATAAGGGTATGACAGATGTAGATTTGTCTCTAGGATCTATGACTTCTCCAGCCATGTGTGTCTGGCTATGTTTACACTGCCACATGTGAGTTTCTTCCCATTCAGAGGGCTTTAACTCCAGTTATAAAGCTCTTGATCTCCCAAAATACATGTGCCTCTGCAGGACCGCTACAGTTAATTGTGCCAGTCACTATGATTATTAGTCTTTAAATCTGGGTCTGGACAATTGATCAGTTTTCTCTGTTAGAAGCCTGAATATAATTATTGAGATCTATGAGAGTTAGTCTTCAGAGAGAAGGCTTCAGAGGCAGTGTCAGCTCCACTGCTCTAAGTCCTGTGTCTGAAGTGTGTCCTACCTTCAGCAATAGGGTCTTATCTTCAGGTTCTGAGAGGTAATCAAGGGCCGGGAATGGTCTATGTTATTTTGGGAGTCTCTTGGATTACCTTGACCAACATCTTGAAGGGAGGTTTCTCCTGCCTAGCACTGTTTCTTATTATATAGCCTTCAGAGAAGTATACCATTTACCACTCATCAAAATGTTTCATTTTGCAACAGATGAAGAGACCATTGCACATGTCCACAACTGGTCAAATGCAGAGAATAAGTATCTGAGTGATGTCCAGCTCAAAGTGACAATTCTACAATGGAACCTTTATAACTAAGGCTTGTGGAACATAGTGGAACACAGGGTAGAGAGAATACTAATGTACCTCTCAGCCCTCACCAGCGAAGCATCCTCATGCAAAGGAGTATAACACACAAAGAAGGACACAACTATCCATGGTGTAGACAATAAGAGACTGTAGAGAGAAGTATCTAGCTAGGATTCCCATATCAAACCTCACACAAACATGGTTCAGTGAGTGACCATTCAAAAGATGGAAGCAGAAAGTTTGTAAGAGCCAGGGACGATACATGATCATAAGGAAAGAGTCTTCCAGGCCTCTAGGAACTTTCTCAAATGAACTTGTAATAATTGTAACAGCAAAAAAAAAAAAAAACCCCACAATAATAATGGTGACAGCATGCACAAGACCCATCCTGCATCAATAACAATAAAGCCCAGCATAAAACTTGAGAAATGGGCAGCAAGCCCCAACCCTGAACCAGGAACTATTGGCAAATGGAGACATTTGGGTATTGGAGAGTAGAGATTTTTAAAGGATTGACTCTGGATAAGATGACTAGACTGCAATTGCTGAATTTGCACGTAGGGAAATATGGCCGCTAATGTTTGACTGGATACTCATTAATGTGGATGACAGAATGTATGAAATCTAGTGGAATGGTTATGGGAAGTTTTATGAGGAGGGGGCCAAAATTTGTTTAATATCTATTATATGAAATGCTCAAAAACTCAATAAAATATTTTTACAAAAACTTTAGGAATGTAAAGTTAAATGTCTTTTGACCTGCATGCATGTTTACTGTTAAACTGTGAACCCCTAAATGTGTTTTGGAATTAACCTATAGTTTATTTTCAGACTTTATAAATGTGGTATATGTGTGGAGTGTATAAATGTATAAATAGAAAATTAAATATAATACATCTAAGTTAAATGGAAATATAAATTGTCCACATATGTTTTACTTAAAATCTGTGTAACAATAACCTTGGGATTAATGTATACAAATGTTCTCTATAATTTTGGTTTTACAGTATCATCTTGTAACATACTCTTTTACCTGTAGGATAATTTAACTTAAGGAATTAAGCTTGCTTCCCAAATTAACAACATATAGTCACCCAAAACAGCTTGGGTAAATTTAATGAAATTTACACCTTGATTCCTGCCTATAGGTATGTGTACTGCAAATGCCCTTTTGAGATTCATGGGTCAAAAAATAAAAACCTAAAATAAAAAAGGGGGGATACAGTTATATATTAAACCTTTTTGTCAAATTTTCAATTTAAATCTTAAAACTAACTATGGGGAAAGATTTGTATGTTCCCACAGGTCGAAACGTTACCAACTTAATGGCTGAGAAAGAAAAGATACAGCTTTGCATTGTGCAGGATATACCAAGAAATACCAGCAAAGAAGTTGGCCCATCTAATCATTAAAAGGAAGAAAAGCCTCAGACTGCTACAGACATCAAAGATCTCTGTGGACCCTATTTATAACAACTGTTTATAATGAGTCCTAATGAACCTTACCTTCTAGGTGCTGCAAAGTTTTAATATGAGAGACTTTCTTACCTCCTTTTCATAGAACAAAGAAATACATGATGGTAATGAAGTCATTCTCTAACTGTAACTTAGAGCCAACTATTATAGAAGTAATCTCTTTTAAAACCAGTATAACTGATTTCTTTAATTGACTGATAGACATAGGAAATGTGAAAAGGATTATTCTCTATTCAGAGCCAAATATAATACTAAAGTCTTTTCAATCTGTGCATTTAAGCAAAATATATTAACACAGGAGAGCTATGATATCAGCAATGGATTATTCTACCAAGGAGATGTTGGTCATGACCCCCCGCAAAGGTAAAGGCTTCTTGCCTCTAAACTGGGATACCTGCAAGAAGAGAGGTGATAAGGCCCTGCTGTCAAAGACCTGATGCAAGCATGGGAAAGATGAATTGAGACCACACTTGCAAGTGTACAGTTGGTCTCTGGAATGCCAGAGAGTGTTACCAAAGGCCACTAAACCAATAAAGAAAAATTGGTCTCCTTGTGACAAGCAAGACTCCTCCGTCAGCATCAACTATACCTCACCTGCCTGGAAATACTGTGCAGCAATGGCAGCCACATGTCTGTGTATCCCAAATCTAATTGGCTATTAGCTCTCTTCTTGGAGGAATAATTCATGGCTGATGCCACAAGCTTACATCCTCTAGTGTTTAGGATAAGTTATAAGCCACAGTAAGACCTTGTCATCTTTTACAGAAAAAATATAATTCATGGATTAGCATACCATCCAAACTTCTGTGTCTATATAAAAGTAACCTACCATAATAATTAGTACTGTCTAAATACCTATATATCTAATTGCTTGTGCTTCATTAGTAGGATTGAAAGGTGTCGTAGTTTGTCTTCCATTGCTGTGACAAAACACTCTGACCAGCACCAACTTGGGGAGGAAGGGGTTTATTCAGCTTACATCTCCCAGGTCACAGTTCATCACCTAGGGAGCCCAAGGCAGGAACTCAGGGCAGGAACCTGGAGGCAGGAGCTGAAGCACAGGCCATGGAGGAATGCTGTTCACTGGCTTGCTCCCCTGGCTCATGCCCAGCCTGCCTTCTTATACAGTACACAACAACCTGCCCAGGGTGGCACCACTCATTGTGGGCTGGGCCCTCCCACACTGCTCGACCATCAAGACAATACTCCACAGATGTGGCCACAGGCCAATCCAATGGAGCCAATTCCCCAATTGAGGCTCCCTCAACCCAGGTGTGTCAAGTTGACACTAAAGCTATCCAGCACAATTGACCCCTTGTCAACTTGATACACAAAACACATCACTATTAAACCACCACCTTTCCAGTTCTTATCCCCAAAGTATGATGTTAACATTAATCACAACCTAAGACAGTACAACCTTAAAAGCCCCACAGTCCTTAAAATGTCCAAACACTTTAAAGTTCACTTTAAAAGTCTCTTAACTGTGGGCTGCTGCAAAATCCAAAACAAGTACTGTCTTATTTCAAAGGGAAGAATCAGGCACTCTCAAACAAAACCGAAGTCCAGCAAAGTAGCTCAAGGCTGGACACCTGGGACTCACGATCTTCTGGGCTCCAAAGGGTTTCGGCAGCTCCCCTTCTCTGCTATGCCATCCGTGGCACACACAGCTCATCTCGCAGGCCCAGGATGACTCCATTCCACACCTGCCGCTGCTCTTGGTGGTCGTCCCACGGTCCTGGCATCTCCAAAAAGCTGGGTTCGCCACTGAAACTGAGGCAGCACCTTCACCAGTGGTCTCTTCTGACCTCTCCTGGTGCAAAGCCTCAGCTTCTCTCCATGACCCCTACAATCCTGGGGTCTTCACTGCAACCGAGGTGCACTTCTACCAATGGTCTTTCCTGACCTCTCACAGTGCCAAGCCTCGGCTGCTCTCTGTGACCCCCTCAAATTTCAACACTGGAACCATATAGGAGACTCTTACACACTACCAAGTCCTGCTTCTGGCTTGAGATGGAGGCTCAGGCCCCTCCTGGATCATAGCTTCTGTGTGCTGACCCTGAAGAAATTCTTCCCAGAATATTTCACCACAATGATGCTGGTCTCTTGTTACTTACAGCTGATTCTTCAGCCCCAGCTGACCAGAACCCACAGATTACACAGTCCTGATGATCTATGCTCCCCTTTGAAAATAGAAACTTCACAAGCCAGGCCTCCTTCTACAACTCCTTCAGCAAAACTGCTCCAAGTTCCACAGCCATGATCTTTAGGCATTCAATGATCTTCCCAGCCCAAAGTTCCAAACGCTTCCACAATCCTTTCCCAAAACACCAAGGTCAGGTCTGTCACAGCAATACCTCACTCTTCTGGTACCAATTTCTGTCTTAGTTTGTCTTCCATTGCTGTGACAAAACACTCTGACTAACGCCAACTTGGGGAGGAAAGGGTTTATTCAGCTTACATCTCCTGCGTCACAGTTCATCACCTAGGGAGCCCAAGGCAGGAACTCAGGGCAAGAACCTGGAGGCAGGAGCTGAAGCACAAGCTATGGAGGAATGCTGTTCACTGGCTTGCTCTCCTGGCTCATGCCCAGCCTGCCTTCTTATACAGTACACAACAACCTGCCCAGAGTGGCACTACTCACTGTGGGCTGGGCACTCCCACATTGCCCAACAATCAAGACAATACTCCACAGATGTGGCCACAGGTCAATCCAATGGAGCCAATTCTCCAATTGAGGCTCCCTCAACCCAGGTGTGTCAAGTTGACAATAAAGCTATCTATCACAAAAGGTTATTCCTGCACAAACTCTCAACCCATGAAAGGAAACAGCCAGAACTGATCAGAGTCCAAAATGACATCTCCAGAGAAAGTAGACTGTTTGGCTTCTCGTCCACCTGTGCCCCTTTCCTAAGCCTAGGGAACAATCTGTGGAAGAGGGGGCATGGTAGAATGTAAGGGCAGCTATTGGGGTGAATGGTGAAACTAAATCAACATAGACTGGACACTTATTTGATCAACATGATTGTATATATAAGCCCCTCCAGCTGGATGACGGGAGCCTTGGGCTGTGTGGGTTTGGGCATAGCTGCTTGGTTTTACATGAAGGATACTTGTACTCATAACTTATTACTTATTGTTAAAAATTGAAATAAGAAAAGAGATATTTACACTGAAAAAAAAGAAAATTAAATGTAACAAAAAAAAGATTTGTTCAAAGATCTAACCAATATTGTAAACTTCTGCAAAGTACTGAGAAAAAGATGCAAGGCAGGCTAACATGTATGACAGAATGCATGAGTTCTGAGTTCTGGTGTGGGTGGAGACAGGATGGTGGAAGGGCCCTAAATTTGATTAAGAAATGTTGTATCACACGTACAAAATCTCAATTAAAAACTTAAGAGAAAAACACACCTACAGGAATATTTCTACATATTTTAATATCATGAAAACTTATGTATCATTAGGTGAGACAATGTGTTTGTAAACAGCACTTTTACACTTGACCAAAAAGGTTAGGGGAAAAATTGCAAGGAGCAGTAGATAGGGCTAAGGCTAAGATCATGGAAAATTGCATTGAGCAGAAGATAGGACTATGGTTAAGATCGTGGAAAATTACATGGAGCAGTAGATAGGGCTAAGGCTAAGATCATGGAAAATTGCATGGAGCAGTAGATAGGACTATGGCTAAGATCATGGAAAATTACATGGAGCAGTAGATAGGTCTAAGGCTAAGATCATGGAAAATTTCATCCTCATGAACCTGTATCTTTTGAAGTCAGTGAGATACAGAAGAAAGGGAAGGAAGACAATCAAATCAGAGGGTTAAAAAAGTAGGGAAGACAGAGTAAAGGAAAAGTTTTGAGCATATCATCAATAAGAAGTCACTGAATCAGCTTACAAAGCATAATCCCAAATGAAATGATTAGATGTTCATTTACGTAATAATTCTATAGTGTTGAAATTTGGCCTGGAAGTATAAGACCAACATTGCTCAGTTCAGATAATCTCAACTAGGACTCAGAACAGCTCCCAAATTACCTATTAGGTCCACTTGTGCTGTGTAAGTGCTACCTGGTATATCTTTGCTGTCCTCCATGAATCCTCTTCATGCAGACTTTCATAGGCTAACTGATATGGTGACTTCACAAGTAAATGTATTGTAGGGACAGTCATTATAAGCATGCAAATCTCATAAGTATATTAATCAAGACAAGTCACAAGATCTGTGCATATTTAAGGTCTGGGGAAATAAACTCCAAAGTTTTGAAATGTGCAGACTAGTGTGGCCATTTTTGCAGTTTACTATATTCACCTGTAAAAATTTAAAGTAGTATCAATGGAAGCATCTTTGTGGGAATTATGAATACATAACACTTACTTGGCTAACTACTCTTCTCCAAAGTATCCTTAGAGCCAATTTCATGTTTCTGTTCCTCAGGCTATAGATGAAGGGGTTCAACATGGGTGTCACCTCTGTATACATTATTGAAGAAATTATATCCTTAACTTGGGAATTATTTGAGGAAGGAAAGAAATAAATAATTGCAAGAGTCCCATAATAAAAAAAATACAAGAGGTGAGAGCCACAGGTGGACAGAACCTTGCAGATCTTCTTAGTGGAGGGGACCTTTAGGACAGTAAAACCAATGCAGATATAAGAGCCCATAATAATACCCAAGTGGCAGGAGAATCAACCCTCCATCCTCAATGAAAATGACTATGTCATTGAGGGAGGTGTCTGAGCAGGACAATTTCAGGAGTTCATTGAGATCACAGAAGAAGTGGGGGATGGTGTTGTCCGCACAGAAGGAGAGACAGGATAGGAGGAGGGTGTGCAGCAGGGCATTTATACAAGAGAAGACCCAGCATCCAGCCACCAGTAAGTCACACAGCTCCTGTCTCATGATCACCATGTAGTGCAGTGGGTGACAGATGGCCACATACCTGTCATATGCCATCACTCCAAGAAGAAAATTGTCAACACATACCAACATTGAGAAAAAATACAGTTGAGAGATGCATCCTGCATAAGGGATGGACAGGTGCTGAGTTTGCATGTTGCTGAGCATCTTTGGGACAGTGACAGATGAAAAGCAGATGTCAGAGAAGGCCAGGTGGCACAGGAAGAAGTACATGGGGGTGTGGAGATGAGAGTCCATCCTGATGAGCAGGATGATGAGTAGGTTCCCCAGCACTGTGGTCAGGTACATGGCCAGGAACAGGGTGAAGAAGATGCCCTGTTGCTCAGGCTGGATGGGGATCCCCAGGAGGATGAACTCAGACACACTGCTCAGGTTTCCAAACCTCCTCATTTTCCTCTTCCACCTGGGAATGAAAGGAGAAGAAAATGTCAGAGTCCTGTGATACTCACCAGGTAGACATAATATCCATGCTTTTTTCCAGGGGATGACATCAAAATTCAGAGAAACTACACAATTTTCAGTCTGAATCTCAAATTGGCCTCATACCAAACTCAGAGAAGATATTTCCAATGCTAACAAGATTGCCTTCAAGGAACAATGCTAATTTGTTCACTCATTCACACATGTTCTAAACAGTATTTTCATCACTGGAAACATAACATAATAAAATTCCCTTTTGCAGCACACACTTCATAAGGATTTCATAGAATATTGAGCAAAATGCTATTGGCTTCTTGCCAAGAGGCTTAATATGGCCCCCGCATCAGAAGATTACTTCTTCAGTGGCCCTGCTATTTTTTTTTTTGGTCTTTTTGAGACAGGGTCTCCCTGTAGCTCCAGCTGTCCTGGAACTCACTCTATAGACCAGGCTGGCCTTGAACTCACAAAGGTCCACCTGCCTCTGCCTCCCAAGTGTTAGGATTAAAGGTGTGTGCCACCATGCCCTGCAGCTGGTTTTCTTTCCCTGTGTTTACCTAAGTTCCTTCTATAAACCCAAAACATTGTTGTCTACTTATAAAAATTTAGGCTAAATCTATGTAAATGATTATAACAGTCTTACAGCAGATCCCTACAGCCACTGGGCCATATTCATCCATGACATATACCTCAGTAGAACTAGTTCAGAAAAAGTCCGTTATCAAAATCCAGGCTCTCAGAAAAACAGAAGAGTGATATAGGCCTTAGACCAGAATCAGTTCTGACTTGAAAAATTGATTAATTTCCTGTAATTTCACAGTCTTTAAAGATATAATGATCTAGAAGCTGAGTAATGGTGATGGAGATTAAATCCCCAACAGAAGCAATAACATAAAAACTTGATCTTTTCTCTCTACCTAACTCGATCCTCTCTCCCACTCTTCCCTTGCTGCTCCTAATCCTTCCTGCCCCACTTCCTCTGTCCCCATCTTCTTCCTTCTTCCCTGATGTCTCTCCACTCTCCACACTTCTCTCCCTCCGTCTCAATACAAGGATGCATTCACAGTAACAGACCTGAGAAATTTCCATACTAGAATCCTAAGAACTTTATCATGCTTTAGAATTTTGAGTCTATTCAATTCATAATAGATTCATAATCATCTAATCATAGCCAGTTCTGAAAGTTTATGACACCAATCATAATTGGTATTGAATGAGCACTTACTAGGACAAAGTCACTGATAATGTTATATTGCTAAATTTAGGCATCAGGAAACTAAGTCTCAGGGCTGTTAAGAAATCTATCCTAAGCACTACAGTAATACCTGACACTGTCCCAATTCCAGGCTTTGTCAATATGATCAGATGCCCTGCTCGTCAACATTACTGGTCTGACACATTTATTCATTTGTTACAAAATCCAGGATGGGCAAGGTGTTGCAAACGTGCAACCATTGCACTTAAGGAAGCAAAGGCAAGAGAATGGGTTTGAGTTGGCAGCAGCTACTTATTGAGTTCTAGGCCAGCTTAACTAACATAAAGAGATCTTACTTCAAAAAATAAGAGAGAAGAGAGAGGGACAGAGATAGAGAGAGAGAGCAAGAGAGAGAGGAAGAAAGAAAAGAGGCTAGTTTTCAGCTAAGTCTGAAACTATTTCAGAGTTTCAAAGGCATACCAGCCACCTGCTTCGTTATCCGCTAATATTCATACATAAGATGATTCTGTAGTTGACTATACTCCATATTTGGATACATTAAGAGCAACAAGTGAAGATAAAAATTATATTTGTACAACTGGTCTACATCAACCCTTTCTAGGCAGACCAGAAGGTACTCTAATTAATATCAGATATTAAATTAAATTAGAAATGTTTACGTGATTTAATTTCAAGTGTCAACAAATATTTACTATGTTGTACTTGTGTTTGTTTGTTATTAGTAGTTGTTTTTTACAGGGTCTCTCTAGGCCCAGCCTACTTGGAGATCACTATGTTGACTAAGCTGGCCTTGATCTCCCAGGAATCCACCTGCCCCTGCCTCTTGAGGACTGGAATTAAAGGACTTTGCACCATGCCTGGTGTTAGTGAGTGCTTGTAAAGCACACATTCAGAGGTTTTTTATCTCATGTTCCTAATATTGAAGCAGATGTGTGAAATCTCTTCTGAAAGGCCTATAGTAATTGCTGGATCCTAATCTTGAGAATAGAAATTATGACAGTTGCTTTAAAGTATAGCTTGATATTGTTATCCAGTTAGATTTAAGCCACAGTTGGAGATTAAATATAGAAGACCAAAAATGGTAATCCAGGCAATTGCCCCCAGTCCAAAGCACAGGCAAGAGCAGAGAGGACAATTGGTCATGCCAGACCATGGGAAACAGGAAGGACTTAGCAACTTACATCTCCAATGGGGTCTGAAAACCCACTGGCTTTACTAAATCAAATTTTTACAACTCAGGAACATTTGAATGAAAATTCCACAGTTAGAGGTCAAATAAATATTAAAACTGTGACTGTATAAGAAACAAGATGGCTTTGTTTCAAATCTCTCTCTCTCTCTCTCTCTCTCTCTCTCTCTCTCTCTCTCTCTCTCTTTGAAAGAGGCAGATGATCTCACAGGAATGAAGAAGGGAAGCAGCGAGGTGGAGTTTGACAAACGGTCCTTAAATGAGTCTGCTTCCTCAATTTGCCAAAACAATCCACCTTGGGCATTTAAGAAATGTCTTACTGCATGTTCATAACACAAAGCATGCCGGGATAAATCCTTAGTCTCATCACATTTTCCAGTTCAGGCTCCTGAGCCTTGCAAGTTTAACCCACTGTCATAAAGCTTCATAGAGCCAAACTTAGAGATTTGAACTGAGAATGGGAATATAGCACTGCTGAAAGCTGGGAAAGAGAAGTTCTCCCATAGAATTTAAGGGTATTGAATTCATATCACCCAAGAACTACCTATTAAGTTTCAGTTGGGACTCACTGAGAGTTGCCTTAAGAATGTAACAGTGAGTTTTCTTTCTCCAAAATATAAACGCACAGGTGTGTATACAAACAGAGATATTATACTACCATGGGTTTAATTCCCTCTCTCTATACCCATACCAGATTAAAATAAGAGTGTGTTACATAGAAACACTTACATGTAGTCACACAAGCTACATTCCAAAAATCATTGATCTCTCTGACCAACAGTCATTCTCTTTATGACCTCACTCAGTAGGTAGAAACAGAACACGCAAACAACTGATAAACACTGCCACACACCACACTGCATATGAACATCACAACCAGCCATACAACACAAAACATATACTATATCCACAGATTCACTTATGCAGCCATTCAGTCACACAAAGCATTCAACCATCAAACAAAGCGTCCCATCAAGAAGAGATGATTTTCATATCCATATAAATCTAAATCTGTGATTTGAACATGAAGTGGTTCTATACATCAGTTCCCACTAAACTCACTGTATTAATACAAAAACCACACAATTAATATAAGTTCTTACATAAGCACATAAATCCCATACAAGGAAATGATTCTTCATCTTCTGACCTGTGACAATACTTGATTGGGTCCAATATCTTCTGTTCATGCCTATTTCCTGATCCCTCACTTTCTTTTCATAACGAAGAGGATCCCAAACCAGGAAGAAATTCTCTCAGCCAAACAGTCTAACAGCAGAAAAATGAGATGTGCTACCAAAAGGATTGATACCCAGGGGAAAATAACCCAAGCTTCTAATGAGAAAATGAGCTACCATGGACTAACTGCCAATTTCCTGTACTTCCCAATGAAGGGGATCTGTGAAGGGACTAGATGAGCTGAGCCACAAGAGACACAGGAAGAAGCATTCTTGACCTCCATGCACCAGTGACAATAATCATTAGGGCTTCTGATGCAATCAAGTGTGGTCTGGCATAAACACAGATCATCCACTGTCCCCAGACAAAACAAGAGCTACACTCAGCTTCCCACATCACTGAGTACAACGTCTACAGCTGTTAGCTCATTTCTGCCTGAGAGCTGGGGGGAAGGGGGGGTCCCTTCATTCTCCTGAGATACGAAACACAGCAAGTCCAAGGGATTGATCAGTAATAGTTGTTTATAAGTCAGGTATATATTTAATGTGCTAAAACAAAACTATTACCAAGTGACCTCAATAGGTTGGCAGAAAAGTTCTTTAGAATGCAGGAGGTCTGGAGGGAGGTTGAGTGGCAGGTTTGGCTGAGGGGATCTAAATTTGATTAGGAACTGTTTTATGAAATACAAAAGCTTCAATACATTTTTAAAGATCCAATTAACAGAGATAAAGAAGAAGCCTGGAATTACCCTAGAAATTGAGAGTAAAATTGGATCATTCCCACTGTATCACTCCTCTCCCAAACCAGGACATTATTCATCACTCTTACAATTTCAAGTACCAAGAAACAAGCTATTACTTCCCTCTGTGATGTTCCCATGTTCATCATAACTTTGAAAACTTTGCATTTTTAATTTTTATGACTTTATTTTTTTCTTCCATCTATTACACTTAACTTTATGCATAGTTTTCTCTTTTTTCAAAGCCAATTTTTATTGAAGATTTGTACATTTCATATAACATTTCCCAATCAAATCCAGACCCATTTCCCCTTCCTTGACCCCCACCCCACATATCTCACACATTCTGCCATATATGTTTTTCATCTTTTTCTCAGACTCTGTTAAAATTTTCAATGCAGAAGTTTACTGTTTTGGGCAGAAGTTCACCCTTTCAGTCAGTTCTTTGACCCAGTTATTTTGTTGTTGTTTTTGATGTACCTTCCAATTTCCATCACTCCAAAATATACATATATGCATGTCACACATATATCAAGATTATGACATCATAGGTTTTAGCATCTTCAGCTTATGATTAATTTCTTTTTCTTTTTTAGGCTAAAAGATGTCATGTTTTCCTTAAGGAATTGTTTGAAGACTCCTCCTCGGCAAGCCCAAACAACCATCAGTCCTGCCCTTGTGCTCCATATTAGGGTCTTCACTTCCCATGGTCACCAAATGAGGTCCCATAAGCACCACATCCTGTCTTGGTCTTCTTGTACTGGCTTCCATGATACTGCCTGGGTAGTCCAACAATGGCAGTCTATACTCTGAAGAGGCTGAAACTCCAGGAGTTGCTCAGTCCAGAAGCTGGATGTCTCAGCAGTCCCCATCTGGCACTGAAGTTTTGGAGGATTCTTGGAGAGAGATGATTCTTCAGTCTATATTGGAAGGTTGAAAAGCTGTGTCTCATGTCTTTGAAGGATGGAAAAAGCAACTGCACTTGCCAATAAGAATTGAAGACAGCCAAAACAACAGTGTTTTTTGTCTTTTTACTAAAATCTCAAGTTTTATACCTGACATGCAATTTCTCAGGTCTTACTAATTATTTATTTCTGGTTATATTTTCCTTTTGTATGTTTAAGACCACACATTTATCCCAGATTAATCAAGGTTTTTGTTTTCTCAAGGTCAGTTGAGAATCTGGTCCTAAGGTTTGGGGGAGGGGGAGGGAGCCCCTTGCTCCTTTTGGTTTTTCATTTACCAGTTCCAACCACTCAAGGACAAAGTCAGGTCTTGCTAGACCAGGTTTCCCTTTTTGGAAGCATGAGTAGACTTTCGTCTTTATAGACTGGACTCTGCTGGACATCCCATGAGTGGATCCCCAAGAGCTCCCTGCCCAGGAGGACTGGTGACTCACATTTTCAGGACATTTCAAAAGATGCCCCCATGCATAGTCCCCTTGGACTTAGTTGACCTCTGAGGGCAAGAAACAAAGTTATCCCTTAAGTCCCTCAGCCAAATTGATATGGGCATTAAGTATTGTCATTAAGCATCCAGAAAAGCTAAGTTACACCAGCCTGATACTTATAACTACTATATAATAATTTAGAAAATGCTTGAACAAAAGCTCAAGAAGACTTGTATAAGAAATACTAAGAATCATTCCCAGGGGCTGGAGAGATGGCCTAGCGGTTAAGAGCTCTGACCGCTCTTACAGAGGACCCAGGTTCGATCCCCAGCACCCACATGGCAGCCGAGAACCTCTGAAACTCCAATTCCAGGAGAATTCCAGTTCCAGGGGCATCTGACACCCTCTTCTGACCTCCGCGGCATTGCACGACACAGGTGCACAAACTTGCATGCAGTCAATACATTCATACACATACGGAAATAAATAAAAATTAAAAAAAAGAAATACTAAGAATCATTCCCATAAAATGAATACTGTGGTTAGACACAATGTTATGACATACTAGTTTTTGCTCTAATTCTCTTGATTTTATGCATACATACCCTCCACCGATACACCAAAAATTCCTAAGTCTGAAAATAAAAGGTAGCTTACTTCTAGAACCTGTTAAGGAATTCACAATATAAGAGCACAGTTGTATACAGATCATGAGAAATATAATATTAACATTGCTCAGTTTGCCTTACAACCAGGTACTTGGTGTTAGCATCCACAGATGAGGGACACCATTCAATTTTTTTTCTGGGACTGTGTCACTTCATGCTGGGTCTTCTGGCAGGTAGGGTAGAGAGGACAGCTGGGCCAGCCTGTCTCTCCTCCGGGACTGAGCAGGATGGCGAGTGTCGATGACCCAAAAAGAACCACACCGGGGGCGGGGGGGGGGGTGTTGAGAGTCTTGTCAAAGCAAAGACTCACTTTTTTGCGTCAGGCAGCGGCTTATATATACTTGGTGAGAGGGGTGGAGAAAAGAAGGCAGGAGAGGAGATACGTAGAGTAGGGGATAGCTTTGGGCCAATAGTAACTCACCACATCGGTTGTAGGAGTTTTTCAGGTCGGGCTAAGCTGAGTCACTCCTATGCAGAAGTGACTGGCCAGAGACAGGTTGCTAAACTCTAGTCAGGCTCAGGGGGTTATAGTGGGCCACATTCTCTAGGGCCCACAAAGCCCAACAACTTCACTTAACATAATATCTTCTAGTTCCATCCATGTACCTGCAGAGTTCATGATATCATCTTTCTTTTATAATTTTAACATTTTTTCCAATATTTTTATTGTTGTTAAACTTTTTCCATAAGTCATATATTTCTCAATCAAATCTAGAGTTGCTTCCCTTTCTATGCCCTACCACCCCACCCGAGTCCCTGCACTCTGCCATAAATGTCCTGCATCTTTTTCTGAGTCATTCCAGAGTTGTTGTTTTTTCAGTTCTTTTGTTGTTGTTCTCTCAGACTTGCATTCCGACAGTAAACACACACACACACACACACACACACACACACACACATATATATATATAGTTATATAAATTTATATAGTTTTATATATATATATATAGTTGTATATACACATAAATATATATAGTTGTATATACACATAAATATATACATACATACACATATCATTTGAATTGGAGGAATTTTTTTCCTAAACAATGTCATGTTTTCCTTAAGGAAGTTCTCAAAGGTCCTCCTTGGCAATCCCAAACAACCATCAATCCTGCACTTTTGCTCCACATTGGGGTCTTTCCCTCCCATGGTCCCCCAAATGAAGTCCAGTATGCATCCTGTCTTGATCCCCCTGTACTGGCGTCCATGATACAGCCCAGGTAGTCCAACAATGGCAGTCTATATTCTGAAAAGGCTGAAATTCCCTTAGATGTTTAGTTCACAAGCTGGGAATCTCAGTAGTCCCCATCTGGCATTGAAGGTTTGGAGGATTCTTGGAGAGACAAGTCTTCAGTCCATATTGGAAGGTTAAAAATCCATGTCTCATGTCTTTGAGGAGTGTCAAAAGTGGAGGCAGCCACAGAATACATCCACTTGCCAGTAAGAATTGAAGACAGGCCAAACAAGAGTACTCTCCCTCTTTTTTCTTTCTGTCTTTTTACTAAGATCTCAAGTTTTATGTCTGCAGTACAGTTTCTCTTTTACTGATTATTTATTTCTGGTTGTACTTTCCTTTTAGATGCTTAAGGCCACACAGCCCATATTAAACAAGGTTTTTGTTATCTCAAGGTCAGTTGAGGATCTGGTCCTTAGGGTTCTCTTGGGGTCTTTTTGGGGGGAGGAGGGTGGGAGCACCTTGCTCCTTTCAGCCTTTCATTTACCAGTTCTATCCACTCTAGGAAAAAATCAGGTCGTGCTAAACCAGGCTTCCTTTTCTGAAGCATGAGAAGACTTTCCTCTTTATAGACTGTACACTGGCTGAAGTCCCATTAGTGGCTCACCAAGACCTCCCTGAAGAGGAAGACTGGTGACCCACATTTGCAGGACATTTCAAGAGATGCCCCCATGCTTAGTCCCCTGAGACTTGGTTGACCTCTGAGGGCAAGGAAGAAAGTTATCTCCCAGGTCCCTTGACCAAATTGGTATGGATGTTAAGTATGGTCATTAAGCACACAGAAAGACTAAGTTGTACCAGCCTGTTACATTGCACCTATATTAAAATTGTATCCTTTGAGGGGCTGGAGAGATGGCCTAGCGATTATGAGCGCCGACAGCTCTTACAGAGGACCCGGGTTCGATCCCCAGCACCCACATGGTGGCTGAGAACCATCTGGAGCTCCAGTTCCAGGAGAACTCCAGTTCCAGGGGAATCCGACACCCTCTTCTGACCTCTGCAGCGTTGCACAACACGGGTGCACAGACTTGCATGCAGACAGTACATTCATACACATACAGAAATAAATAAAATTAATAAAAAAAATTTAAATTGTATCCTTTGGAAACAAACTACTATTTCCATATCATATTTCGTGATTCACATCTTTACATTTTAATCCCATATTACTCTAAAAGATGCATACATACCCTCCACCATATACCAAAAACCCAAGGTCAGAAAATAAATGTTAGGTCAGCTCTATAACCTGTTTAGGGATTCACAATGCAAGAGCACAGTAGTCTTTAGATCATGAGGAATATAACATTAACATTGGTCAGTTTGTCTTACAAATAGGTGCTTGGTACTAGCATCCACAGATAAGGGATACCATTCATCTTTTGTTTTTCTGGGATTGTGTTACTTCACTTAGCATAAAATCTTCTAGTTCCATCCCTTTACCTGCAAATTTCATGATATCATCTTTCTTTACTGCTGCATAGAACTCCATTGTGTAGATGTACCACAATTTCTCTATCCACTCATTGGTTGAGGGGTACTTGGGTTGGTTCCAGCTCTTCACATTTGTGAAGAGAGCTGTAATAAACATGGCTGTACATGTATTTCTGTGGTAGGAAGAATCTGATAGATATATTCCCAGAAGTGGTATGGCTGGGTCAGGTGGTAGGCTCATTTTGAGTCTTTTAAGGGTTCTCCATACTGCTTTCCATAGTGGTTGTGAAAGTCTGCATTCCCACCAGTAGTGGATGAGTGTTCCCCTTTCCCCACACCCTTTCCAGCATTTGGTAACATTTGTTTTCTTGATCCTTGACAGCCTTATCAGGGTGAGATGATAGCTTAAAGTGGTTTCAATTTACATCTCCTTAATTAGGGATGTTGAATACTTTATTTTTTGATCTTTTCGAGACAGGGTCTCCCTGTAGCCCCAGCTGTCCTGGAACTCACTCTATAGACCAGGCTGGCCTTGAATGCACAAAGATCCACCTGCCTCTGCCTCCCAAGTGCTAGGATAAAAGGTGTGTGCCACCACACCCAGTTCTATGTTGAACACTTTTTAAGCTGTTTCCCAGCCATCTCTATTTCCTTGCTTGTGAAGTCTCTGCTCAGCTCTTTACTCCATCTTTTGAGTGAGTCATTTGTTTTCTTACTTCTTTGTTTTTTGAGTAGTTTATATATTCTGGAAGTTAATGCTCTGTCAGATGTATCAGTAGTGAAGGTTTCCTCCCACTATGTGGGTTTTCTCTTTACTTCCCTGATTGTTTCTTTTGCTGTACAGAAACTCGAGTTTAATAAGGTCCCAATTCTCAATTGTCGACCTTATTTCCTGTGCACCTGCTGTTTGATTTAGAATGTCTTTTTGCCTTTGTGAGTTCAAGGCCAAGCTCGACTACAGAGTGAGTTCCAGGCCAGCTGGGGCTACACGGAGATCCTGTCTTGACAAGACAAAAAAAAAGACTTTTCCTATGCCTATGTCTTGTAAGTTGATGCCAACTTTTTCTTCTATCACCTTCAGAGATTTGGGTTTCACATTGAGGTCTTTGATCCATTTGGAGTTGATTTTTGTACAGGGTGAGAGGCAAAGATTTAATTTTATTCTTCTACTAGTGGTGATCCAGTTTTACCAACATCATTTGCTGAAGATGCTGTCTTTCTTCCACTGAGTCTTTTTTGGCCCCATTGTCAAATATGAGGTGGCTGAAAATGTACGTGCTCAGGTTTGGATCTTCAGTTTTGTTCCATTGGTCTACAGGTCTGTTTTTGTGCCAGTACCAGGCTGTTTTGTGACTATAGCCCTGTGGTATAGTTTGATGGCTGATATAGAAATCCCCCCTGTATTGCTCTTTTCACTCAGGGTAGCTTTGGCTATTCAGGGCCTTTGTTGTTCCATATTTAAGAATTTTTTCCCAAGCCTGTGAAGAATGTCCTTGGGATTTTAATTGGAATTGCATTGAATTGGTATATTAATTTGGGTAGAGTGGACATTTTTACTGTATTAATTTTTCCAATCCATGAGCATGGGATATCGTTCCATCTTCTGATGTCTTCTTCAATCTCCTTCTTCAAGAGTTTATAATTTTTGTTGTAGAGAACTTTGGTGTTTTATTTGGGGCTTATTCCTAGGTATTTTATTGTTTTTGAGGCTACTGTGATTGGGAAGGTCTCCTTGTATTCCTTGTTCAGTTACTTGTTGTTGGCGTAAAGAAAGGCTACTGGTTTTTCTATGATAATTTTGTATCCCACCACTTTACTGAAACTCTTAATCGTTTCTAGGAGTTTTCTGGTGGAGTATTTAGCATCCCTTAAGTAAACTATCATATCTTCTGCAAAAAGGGATAGTTGTACTTCTTTTCCAATTAGTATTCCTTTAATTTCATTTTCATGACTTATTGCCCTAGCACTATATTGAAGAGTGGTGACAAGGGGCAGCCTTGTCAGGTTCCTACATTTATGGGGAATCCTTCTAACTTTTCTCCATCCTAAGGATGATGCTGGCTGTTTCTTATATATGGCTTTCATTATGTTGAGGAATGATCCTTTCAGTCCAATTCCCTCTAGTACTTCAATCATGAAGGGATGCTGGACATTTTCAAAGGCTTTTTTCTGCATCAATTGAGATGATCGTGTGGTTTTTGTCCTTAAGTCCATGTATGTGTATTATGATATTTACTGATTTTCATATGCTGAACCATCCCTGCATCACTGGTATGAATCAAACTTGGTCATGGTGGATGATCTTTTTGATGTTGGTCTGTATACGGTTTGCAAGTATTTTGTCGAGAATTTTTGCATCTGAGTTCATTAATGAGATGGGTCTATAGTCTCTTTTTTGGTTGCCTCCTTGCCTGGTTTTAGTATTGGAGTTATGCTCACTTCCTAGAAGGAATTTGGGAGATTTTCCTCTGCTTGTATACTTCTGAACAGTTTGAGTAATAATGGCCGTAAGTCCTCCTTAAATGTTTTATAGAATTCTGCTGTGAAACCATCTGAACCTGGGATTTTTTTAGTTGGGAGGTCTCTTACTACATTTTCAATTTTTTCATGTAGTGTGGGTCTATTTAAGCTGTCAATTTCTTGTTGGTTTAGCTCTGGCAATTCCACAGATTGCAGATATTCAACTATTTTTCTTAGGTTTCCAAATTTAATAGAGTATAGGTTTTTGAAGTATTCCCGTATGAGTGTCTGGATCTTTTCATTGTCTGTTGTGATATTTCCCCTTTCATCATGAAATCTTTTGATTTGGAGTTGCTCTTTCTTTCTTTTCGTTAACTGGACTAGAGGTCTCTCTATCTTGTTTATTCTCTCAAGGAACCAACTTTTTTGTATTGTTTTCTTTGTTTCTATTTTATTAATTTCTGCTCTGATTTTTGTTATTTCCTCCTGTCTGTTGCATTTATGGTTTATTTGTTGTCTTTCAAGTGTTTTTAGCTTCTGTGTTAACTCATTTATCTGTCCTCTTTCTGGGTTTTTTGGGTTTTTTTAATGTAGGCATCCAGGGCTATAAACTTCCTTCTTAGGACTGCTTTTAAAGTTTCCCATAGGTTTTGGTGTGTTATATTGTCATTGTCATTGTCATTTAATTACAGGAATGCTTTTATTTCTTTCTTTATTTCCTCCTTGACCTATTCATTATTCAGGAGTGTGTTGTTTAGTCTCCATGTGTTTGTGCAGACAGCAGGACTTATCCCGGTGTTGATACTGAGCTTTATTGCACTATGGTCTGATAGGATGCATGAAATTATTTCAATATTTTATATTTGTTGAGGTTTTTTTCTGTGTCCAAGTATGTGGTCAATTTTGGAGAATGTTCCATGGGGTTCTGAGTAGAAAGTGTATCTTCTGGTGCTTGGGTGGAATATTCCGAAGATGTCTGTAAAGTCCATTTCCTGTACTGTATTGTTCAGTTCAGATGTCTCTCTGTTTATTCTTTGTCTAGTTGATGTGTCCAAAGGACTTAATGGGATATTGAAGTCCCCTACTATGAGTGCTAGGATTAAACTGTGCCTTGAGGTCCTGTAGAGCTTTATTTATAAAGGTCGGTGTCCTGGAGTTTGGTGCATATATATTCATGATTGTGAAGTCTTCAGGGTTAATTTTCCCTTTGGTAAGTATGTAATGGCCCTCTTTGTCTCTTCTAATTGCTTGTACTTTGAGGTCTATTTTCTCTGATATTAAAATAGAAACTCCTGCTTTCTTTTGGTACCATTTGCTTGGAACATTTTTTCCATCCTTTCACTTTAAGTTGGTGCCTATCCTTGAGGGTGAGATGGGCTTTTGTATACAGCATATCAATGGATTCTCTTTCCTAACCCCTTCTCCCAGTCTATGCCTTTGGATTGGGGAGTTTAGTCCATTAATATTTAAGGTTATAATTGAGAGGTGTGTGTTGTTTCCTTTCACCTTATCTATTTGCATTTTTCTTCTAGGTTTCTTCTTCTGCATTTCTGCTTTTATTAATGGCTCTTTCAAGGTACCTGTGGGTAGTTGCTCCTCTCCTCTGTCCTTTGAATTGCTTCAAGTATTCTCTGAATGGTTGGTTTTCTGGACATATATTCTTTCATCTTGCTTATGTCATGGAAGATTTTTCTCTTTCCTTCAACTAGAATCAACATTTTTGCTGGGTATAGTAACCTGGGTTGGAATTTATAGTCATTTAGCACCAGGAATGCTTTGGTGCATATTTTTCTTGCTTTCATAGTTTGCACTGAAAAGGCAGCTGTAATTCTGATAGGTTTACCCTTATACGTAACTTGTTTTTCTCTTGAGGCTTTCAGAATTTTGTCTTTGTTTTAGGCATCTACTGTTTTAATTATGATATGGTGGGGGTGGGGGGCGAGTTTCTTTTCTGGTCTAGTCTATTTGGTGTTCTATGTGCTTCTTGTATTTGTATGGGTTTGTCTTTTTGTAATTTGGGGAAATTTTCATCTATTATTCTGTTGACAATCTGATTGATACCATTCTCTTGGGATTCTTCTCCTTCCTCTATCCCTATGATGCAGAGGTTTGACTTTTTCAGAGTGTCCAACATTTCCTAGTTATTCCACTCTTCTGTATTTTTAAATTTTTTCATAGTCTTTACTTGAGGTTTTTAGTTGTTCTGTGTTATCTTCTAGGTCTGATATTCTTTTTTTCTGCTTCCTCCGTTCTGCTTCTGAGGCTTTTTCCCATTCTTTCATTTTGATTGGATTCAATTTCCTTTTTCATTTCTTCTTGAATTTTCTTTACTATTCCTTTTGGAGCTTCTCAATCTTTTCTTATAGCTCCTTGTTTCACTCATTGGTTTCCTTTTTCATTTCAGCATGGGATCTTTTCAGTGTTTCCACTTCCTTCTGGAGTTTGTCATTTTCTCCCACTAGCTCTTTCTGGAGTCTGTCATTTTCTCCTTTTAGTTCTTTCCAAAGTTTTTGTCTCCCTCTAGGTCCTTTCTGAGTTTTTCATTCTCTCCCCTTTGCTCTATGATTTCTTTGAATATATCTGTGATTGTTATTCTATAATCTGTGTCCTGGGTTACCTCTAGGGATATCTCATTGTAGGAATCCTCCAAAGGCTCCATAGAGTTTGGAGTTGAGTTATTCTGTGCTTTTCCCATTTTGTTCTTTTGTTGTGCTCTCGGCATGTGGTTTGCCTTTTGCTTATACTCCCAATGTGAATCTCAAATACCTCTTCACTTTGTTGAAGGATTGCTTTCCTTGATTCCGTCAGGCACCTTCATTGTATTCTCCTTATGTATGGAATGTTGACTTGTCTAGGTTTCAGGCTTTCAATTTTGGTTATGTATTGGAAGGTATAATTCACTCTTTCCTTTCTGTTCTGCAAGAACTGGATGGGTAACAAGCCATTTGACACCTTCTGAGCACTTTATTCCCTCTACTGAGAGCCACTCTCTCTGGAGTTCCAGTTGGTGGGAGAGGGAGTTGAGTTGCTTGCTTACCCTCTGCCCCAGCTCGTCAGGCAGCAGTTGCCTGCAGCCTCTGTGTTCTAACCTCAGCTCCCAGCTCCTAGAATCCTCTGGGTCAACACACCCGTCCTCACACACTCCACCCCAGCTGCTCAGATGATGTCATCTTTCTTTACCACTACATAAAACTCCATTGTGTAGATGTACCACATTTTTTTCTATCCACTCCTCAGTTGAGGGGCACTTGGGTTGGTTCCAGCTCTTTGTTATTGTGAAGAGAGCTGCAATAAATATGGCTGTGCATGTATGTCTGTGGTAGGATAAGTCTTATGGGCATTATAGAAATTTTTAATGTCTTCAGTTAATTTTATTCTTAGACATGTTATTTTCTGAGGCTATTGTGAATGTGAAGGTTTCCATGAACTCTTTCCCCAATTTCATCTTACTGGTTTACAGAAAAGGTACTGAATTTGTATATTGATTTTGTAACCTGCCATGTTGTGAAAGTGTTAATCATATCTAGAAGTTTTCAATTTGAAATTTTGGGATCCCTTTTTTATAACAGCATATAATTTGCAAGTAATAATAATTTGACTCCTTTTTTAACTACTAATTCTTTAATTTTCTTCTCTTGTGTTATTGCTCTTTCAAGGACTATATTGAAAGGGAATGGGAATAGTGAACAGCCTTTTCTGGCTCCTGATTTTAATGTGAATGCTTCCAGTTTTTCTCCATTTAGCTGTGGGTTTGTTGTATATATATTTAGTTATGATGAGGTCTGTTGCTTCCATTCCAATTCCCACTATGATTTTAATATAAATTTCTATTGGATTTTTCACATGTCTTTGCTGCATCTTTTGAGATAATCATGTTATTTTTGTCTTTATGTTCATTTATATCGTTTATCATACTTGGAGTTATATATATTGAATCATCCCTGAAATTCTGGAGTAAGGTTGACTTGATAATCTCAGATGATCTTCTTGATGTGTGTCTGCACATCGTTTGCAAGTATTCTGTTGCTAATTTTTGCATCTCTGTTAATAAACATATGAGTCCATGTTTTTCTTTGTTGTTGTGTCTTTACCTGGATTGTGTATTTGATTAATATTGGTTTCACAAAAGGTGCTTGGATCTTCTCTGTTTCTATTTTTTGCATAATTTAGGTTATGTTAGTGTGGAATGCCTTTGGTGGTCTTTCAGAATTCTGCCATGAATCCATCTGAGCCTGGGCTTTTTTCAGTTGTGAGGCTTTGAATTACTGTTTCAATTTTTTTATGTTATGCATCTGTTTAAAATTTTGATCTCTTTTTAGTTTGACTTTTGAATTTAGAAATTCATATTCTCTTTACCCCTTGATCCACTATATTCCATGAGCCTTAGGTGTCAAGTTTCCACTGAGATGTATCACTTAGGGCTGGGCATCTCTCAGACATAGTCTCCGTGTGTGACCAGTTGTGGAACTCTGTAATAACATCTGTTGCAAAAAGAAGTTTCTTTGATGAGTAGTGTGTGGTATACTTGTCTGTAAACATAAGGATCTGTATTTAGTACACAGTAGTAAATTTCAGAGATATGACAGAGATAGAGTTTCCTCTTGGATCTATGACCTATGCAACCCTCAACTCTCACCAGGGAAGCTGCCTCGTACAGAGTGAGATGCACACAGACAGCTACATCTTAGAGACTGTAGAGTGGTCACATCTTACAGACTGTAGAGTGCATGTCCCTGGATATGACTCTTAAATTAAACCTCAACCACCCAACACTCAAAGACCACTGTAGAAGTGGAGGTGGAAAGATACTCAGCTCCAGGGTTGTCACATGTACATAAGGAAATAGAGGTTTTCAGGTCTCTGGGAACTTGGTCATATGATGTTCAGCAATGGTGCTAGCAAGCACAAGAACCATTCCAACTCAATCAAGCAAAAAACCCAACATAAAACATAAGACATGGGCATTAGGGCCCAATCCTAACTGAGGAACTATTAGTGACTTATTGCTGTGGGGTGAGAGAGTGTAGATCTTTTTTAAGAGAGTGACTAGATAAGCTGACTCAGGTGGATGAACTTGAATGGAGTGATATCTGGCCACTAATGCTTGACCAGATAGCACTGAACATATATGAAAGCATGCATGAAATCCAGTGAGGGGGTATAAGCATTTGAATGTGGGAGGAGATCTAAACTTGATTAAGATTTATTATATGAAATAACAAAACCTCAATGCAAATATTTTAAACAATAAATTCAGCCCATACCCGGTTCAGGCCTGTTTTTGCTCTTTGCACCCCAGATCTCTGGTGTTCCCTTTTATTCTAGAACCATCCAGTGCATGCTGATTCCCTGCACTCAGATCAATTTTCCAATGTAGTTTGTGCTCACCCCACATTGTCTTTGGACTCCTGAGGCCAGCTTCTCTCCTGAATATCCCTATCCCACCTTGCCTTGGAATTCTAAGAGCATCCTTCTTCCCTGCCTAGTTTAATACCCCCTCCACAGGCTGTCCCCAGCCTCACCTTCCCTTGGATTCCTGAGATCAGCCTTCTACCCTCCTGTCTACTACCCTGACATGTATACTACCAAGACCAGCTTAAAAACCTGCAAGAACCTGAACCATGCACAAACAAATCTGTGATACCTAAGCAAAAAGGGGAAAAAGGGGCTACATCAACATTATAAACAGAACTAAAACTCAAAAAAACAGAGCAAGAATAGAATTTCCTATTGGTGACAAAACCCCCAACAAAAGACATCAATACACACAAGCTGCAATGTAAAAACACACATACTATAAAAAGGCAAGAGAATGTGTCCCCATCAAACTCCACCAGTCCTATATAAGTGCACTACAATGGGAATCACCCAAAGGAACCCCATGATGCAGAATTTAAGAGAACAATTATAGGCAGGCTGATGGAGGTGGAGACCCAGCGAGTGGCCAGGACCAAAGGCCTACTCAGGCAGGGAGGCAGAGACCCAGCAGTAGTGCCCAGCACCCAGGTTCCAAGCCCTAGCTCATAGCTCTGAGGAGCTTCAGTTCTGACTAAGCAGGCTCCACCATCTCTGTTCCAGGTACCCAGCACCTGGCTCCCAGAAGCCAGCTCCCGATGCCCTGTAGCTCAAGTTCTGGCTTACACGGCTAGGGATTGGGTGCCCAGTGCCCACCTCCCAGCTCCTGGGGGTGAAGCAGAGCCCAGCACACACCATTGCACTTCTGCTTTTTTAGCTGCCTGCTCCCAGCATGCAAAACAAGGCACACCCACCCAGAGGGTGACTGGAACAGAGCTCCAACTTTGGCTCCACACAGGTGAGACAGAGCCCCACTCACCCACCCTGAGGCCAGATTCTCACACAAACTCAGCACCCAGCAGGTCCAGAGGCCATTATGGCTTGGTTCTGGTGATATTCCAGAATCCCAACCCATTATTCAGGGAATTCTTGGAGTCACTTCCCTGGCTCCAGGCTAAGCTTCCTTGGTCCTGGACCCAGACCCAGATGCTTACAGCCAGCCCAGAGGAACTGATGCTCAAGCCTACCTGACTGTTACCTCTCCTGGGCCTCTAGAGAAGCTCCAGACTAGAAGGGTGAGAGCTACTTGCTCCCTCTAGAACAAAAATCAAAAGTGAAAACCTGAAGTCTAGACCATCCATGCTTTGGTAACTAATAAGAAGACAACAAAAGCACCTAAAGAAAGCAAGCAAAGTCAGTCTTCAATTCAGGGAAGAAACACTTGAGTTTCATAACAAAATACAACCAACAAAACAAATCCACATGGCAAAAGCACAATAATAACAATAATTGAAAAAAACAATAATATGAGCAACCCAAATGATAAATTCCTGCAAAATACTACAGAAGACTCCTACAAGAAGAATTCCCTGGAGGCAATCCCAGGACACAGATCTTAAAAGAACTGTCATAAACTCAAAGAATTCAAGAAATATGAAGAACACAAAGACAAAACTAATCAAAAAACTCAAAAGAGATATAAATAGCCTAAAAGAAGCAAATAACACGGGCTGGAGAGATAGCCTAGAGGTTAAGAGCACCGGCTGCTCTTGCAGAGGACTTGGGTTTGATCCCCAGTACCCACATGACTGCTAATAACCGTCTGTAACTCCAATTCCAGGAGAACTCCAGTTCCAGGGGAATCCGAGACCCTCTTCTGACCTCCACGGCATTGCACAACAGGGATGCACAGACCTGCATGCAGACAGTACATTCATACACATACAAAAATAAATAAAATTTTTAAAAAAGAAGAGAATAACAAACTCCAGAATATTGTGGAAATATTGGAGAAATCTCAGGCTGAAATGAAAAGGAAATTGAATACCCATCCAGTCAACAAGAAAGGAAGGGAGGAAACCTCAGTAACAGAATGAATGAAGCAGAAAATAGATATCAAGACTGGAAGATAACATGGAAGAAGTGGAATGCTCAAACAAAGATTATTAAAATTAAAAAAAAAAAAAAAACAAGAGTGGAATAATCAGGAAATTTGGGACACAATGCAAAGGCCAAACCTACATATCATAGATATAGGCGAAGGACAATAATCACAGGATAATGGTGTCAATCAGATCTTCAACATAATTGTAGAAGAAATTTTCCCCAAATTGAAGAAAGATATACCTGTACAAATACAAGAAGCACATAGAACACCAAACAGATAAGACCAGAAAAGAAATTCCCCATGTCATATCATAGTAAAAACACTAGATTCTCAAAACTAAGACAGATACTGAAAGCTACAAGAGAAAAACAAGTCACCTATAAAGGGAAACCCAGGAGATCTCCTGAGGCCAGCAGAAGGAAGAGCAGAAAGCAGGTAGGGACTGGGTGCCTCAGTAAGGCTGATTGTTGATCCTTTAATCCAGCTGTCTTTGGCTTGATTGGTGTATTAATCACTTTTCTGTTGCTGTGATAAAACACCATGACCAAGGAACTTATAAAAGGAAGAGTTTATTTGAGCTTACTATTGACGGTTCCAGAGAATTAGAGTCCATTGTGGCGGGAGGCATGGCGGCTGGAGACTAGAGCAGCAAACCAAGGGTCATATCTCACAATGAGCACAGGAAGCAGAGAGAGAGCAACTGGAGACCACGAGGCTTGCCAAACTCACTAAGCCTGCCCCCAGTGACACACTTCCTCCAGCAAGGCCACACACCCCAATACCTCCAAAAACAGCACCACCAACTGGAGACAAACGTCTTAATACCTAGAGCCTATGGGGGACACTCATTCAAACTACCACAATTGGCTTTTTTGGCTGTGGGGGCGGAGTTATCCTCCCAGCCGGTATTAAAGGTGGGATTGTGTGACTCTTGAGATCTGAGATCTCCTGAGGCCAGCTGAAGAAAGAGCAGAAAGCAGGTACAGAGTGGGTGCTTCAGCAAGGCTGACTGTTGGTCCTTTAATCCAGCTGTCTTTGGCTTGATTGGCTTTTGTGGCTGTGGGGGCAGAGTAATCCTCCCAGGAGGTATTATTAAAAGTGGCATTGTGTCACTCTTGAGATGAGATCTGAGATCTCCTGAGGCCAGCAGAAGGTACCAGGGCACGGGCTGAAGAGCACCCCCGCCCCCCGCCAACTGGGATTACAAAGGCATCTGAAGGCGGCAAGCAAAGCAAGTCTTCAACACAGTGAAGAGGCATTTAGGACTCACATTGGAATACAGGCAAGGAAAAGCCCATATGCCAGGATCACGAAGAAGAGACAACACTGGAAAGGGGCAGGATAATCCCCCGCCAAGCTCTACCAACGCTATGGAAGACTCCTGCAGTGGGATCCCTCTGGGGATGCCCCAGGACACAGATATCAGAAACACAATTGGGAATATATTTAAAGAACTACAAGATTATAAAGAACAAATCAAAGAACTAAGAAAAGAGAATTAGAAAATGAAGAACTCAAGAAGGACCTAAGAGAGAGAGAATGACAAGCTCTGGAAGGAAGTAGAAACACTGAAAAGATCCCATGCTGAAAAAGATAAGGAAACCAACCATCAAAGCAAAGAGCTACAAGAAGAGATTGAGAAGCTCCAAAAAAAGTAGAAATACTAAAGAAATCAGAAGAGAAATGAAAAAGCAAATCAACACTCATTCAATAAAGAGAAAAATAGAGAAGCAGAACAAAATAATACTCAGACCTGCGAAATAACACAGAACAACAAAAAACCTCAAGGAAAGGTCTATTGGAAAAATTTAAAAATACACAACAAGTCGAACAACCAGAGCTTGGGACCCACGTATGAAAAGATCACAGCCTCGCATCATAGAATAGAGGAAGGAAGAAGGAATCCCAAGAGAAATGGTATTGATCAGATCTTCAACCAGAAATAATAGATGAAAACGTTCCCAAAACTAAAAAGGACAAACCAATACCAAATACAAAAGACCAATAGAACTCCCAAACAGAAACAAAGATCAGAAAAAGAAATTCTCCATGCCACATCATAAGTTTAAAAATTCAGACACCCAAAACAAAGACAAACATTCTTAAAGGCACAAGAGAAAAAACAAGTGACCTATAAGGGGAAACCTATCAGAATTACAGCTGACTTTTCAGTGCAACTATGAAACACAGAAGAAGACATTAGACCAAAGCATTCCCAGTGCTAAGATGACATAGATGCCAAACCCAGGTTACTATAACCAGCAAAAAATGTCAATTATAGGTAGAAGGAGAGAAAAATCTTCCAGTACATAAACAACGTTGAAAGAATACATGTCAGAAAACCAAACCTTCATTAGAAATACTTCGAAGAATTCAAAGAACAGGAAGAAGATAGTCAAACGCAATACCCACAGGCGGGCACATAAAAGAGAAATACAATAAGACGGAAAGATCCTGCAGAAGAGGGGGCGTGTAGAATGTAGGGCTGCGATTGGGAGGTAAGGGTGACAACTACAGTCAAGTTAGTTTCGACCTCATTTGATTAACCTGATGGAATATACAACCCCTCACCCCGCCGTGGATGGTGGGTGTGTTGTGGCACAACAGCCTGCAAATATGGTTATACATGAAGTGATGCTTGTACTCCTCGGATTACACTTATAGCCTAAAAAATGGGAAAAAAACTGAGGAGAGATATGAGGGACAGTCATGGCAGAATGCAAGATCTCTGGTTGGGGTGGGGTGGGGGTGAAGGAAGGGAAGATATGCCTGAACTGAATTGGAAAATGATGTATGAAATGCCAAGCATCAATAAAAAAAAAGTTGTGCAAAAAAACAAGCATAACTGCAGAAGTGAAACAGAAACAGAAACCGAAGAAACCATCAAATGGATCATACGGTGAAAGGAAGCACACACACCCTCTCATCATAACCTAACTATTAATGGACTAAACTCCCCATATCAAAGGCATAGACTGCGGAGAAGTGGACTATGGGAAAGAGAATCCATTGAATCTCTCTCTACAAGAAACACATCTTCACTCAAGGACAGGCACCAACCTTAAAATGAAGGAATGGGAAGAAAAGTTCCAATGCACATGGTACCAAAAAAAAGCAGTGCATTATTTTAATATCAGGCAAAATTAGACTTCAAAGTAAAGAAATCCGAAGAGACAAGAAGCCATTACATATTTACCAAAGAGAAACAATTGCACCATGAAGAGCTCACAATATGTAATATATATGCCCAAACTCGCGTGCCACCGACACTTTTATAATACAACTTCTACAGGACCCATAAGGCACTTTAATCCAGACACCATAGTATGGGACTTCAATAACCCACTAGCCTTTGGATATCAAACTGGACAAAGAATAAACAGAGAGACATCTGAATCTGAAAACTATGTACAGCCAAAATGGTACTTCAGGACTATCTTCTAGAATATTATTCACCTAAAACAGAAGATACACTTTCTACTCAGCACCCACGAACATTCTTCAAAATATCGACCACATACTGGGACACAGAGAAAAAACCTCATACAAATATCAAAAGATATGAATTAATTCATGCATCTACTCAGACCATAGTGCAACTAAAGCCTCAGACATCAACACCGGATCAAGCTCCTGCATCTCCAAGAACCACATGGATGACTAAACAACAGCACTCCTGAATCTAATGAATTAGTAGGACGGAAAGATAAAGAAGAAATAAAAAAAGCCCATCACTGAACTAATGACAATGACAATACAAAAACAAAAAAACAAAAACCTAGGGGAACTTTAAATTAAGCAGTCTAAGAGGAAAGTTCGTGTAAGCCCTGGATGTGCCTACATAACAGAAAAACCAGAAAGAGACAGCAGTAGAATGAGTCTAAACAACTGACAGACTATAAATAAAAGCACTTGAGAGGCAACAACGATGAACCCTAAAGCAACACGACAGGAAGAAATAAAATAATAAAATCAGAGCAGAAATCAATGAAATAGAAAACAAGAAAACAAACAAAAAAATCATGAGCCAATTGTTCTTTGAAAGAATAAACAAGAATAGACAGACCTCTACACCCAGTTAACCAAAAAAGAAAGAAAGACAACTCCAATCAATACAATTCTGTGATGAAAAGGAAATATCACAACAGACAAGTAAAAGATCAACTAAGTTATATGCGGAATATTACAAGAACCTATATTTACCAGTTTGAAAACCTAGAAGAAATGGATAATATCTG
>VZQC01012006.1:857779-876136 GCA_009823505.1 Rhizomys pruinosus | reverse complement strand
ATGGTAGGTTTCTTTAGCATAGACACATGTTGGATATGTTAATCGATGAGTTACAATTTTCCCCCTTGTTAAATTATGACAGGGGTCTTACTGTGGGCTTATAACATCTCCTAAACCTGTAGAGGATGAAGCTTGTGGCATCAGCCATGGCGTTTTTCCAAGGGGAGAGCCAATAGCAATTAGATTTGGATTACAGGCACATGGCTGCCTCTGGTGCACAGTATTTCCAGGCAGTGAGTGTAGCTTGTGCTGACGGTGGAGTCTTGGCTTGACTCAGGAGACCCATATTTGCTTTATTTGCTTTATTGGTTTAGGAGTCTTTTGTAACACTTTCTGGCATTCCAGAGGCCATCGTACACTTGCATGTGTGGTCTCAATACATCCCTCCATCTTAACGTCAGGTCTCCGGCAGCAGGGTCTTATTGCCTCTCCCCCTGTAGGTATCCCAACTTAGAGGCAAGGAGCCCTACCTTTTGTGGGCTTGGATCCCCCAGCCAATACCACCTGGTAGAACAATCCATTGTGATGTCAGAGCTCCTGTATTTTAATATATTTTGCCTGAGGTCATAGCCCTAGGACTTTAGTATTATATTGGTTCTGAACAGAGAGTAATCCCTTCCACAGTTTCCCATGTCTAGTAGTCAATTAAAGAAAGCATTTTACCGGTTTTATAAGAAGTTACCTCTACAATTAATGTTGTCTCCAATTTGCAGTTGGGGAACGACCTCATTATCGTCACGTTTTTCTCCTTGTTCTTTGGGGGGGAAGGCAAGAAAATCTCTCATATCAGGAACTTTTGAGGCACCTAGAAGGTAAGGTTCATTAGGGCTCATTATAACTAGTTGTTACATTTGTAGGATCCACAGAGGGGTTCGATGTTATGGCAATCTGAGGCTTTTCTCCTTTAATGTTCAGACTGGGTAGGCCTTTTTTCCGGTTTTATTGCCACTTTTTGTACACCTCTACTCAATGGCAAAGCCGTATCTTTCCTTTCTCAGCGTTTAAGTTGTGACGTTTTGTTCCTACAAGCTACTCAAAAAACAAAGAAGAAAGGAAAACAATGACAATCATCAAAAAGATGGAGACAAAAGATCTGAATAGAGACTTCACAGAGGAGGAAGTTAGAGATGGCAGAGAAACATCTTAAAGAAGTGTTCAACATCTCTGGATAATTTAAGGAAATGCAAATTAAACCATCTGATGCGATCACCTTACTCCAATAAGGACTGGTTAGGATCAGGAACCACGAATGATACCAAGTGCTGGAGAGAGTTGTGGGAAAGGGAACACTCATCCATTGCTGGTGAGAATGTTAAACTTGTACAAGCCACCTTGGAACAGTAGTGTGGAGAACCCTAGAAGACTCAAATGAGCCTTCCATCTTGACCCAGTCATACCCACTCCTGGTATATACCCACAAGACACAACTTACTTGCAAAGATACATGCACAGCTATGTTTATTGCAGCTCTGTTCCACAATAGCAAAAGCTGAACCAGCCCAGGTGCCCTTCAACTGATGAGTTGGATAGAGAAAATGATGTTGGGTGGCAGTCGACTGTATGACGCTAATCAAGCTTTGCATTATTATGCACGCAGTCACTAAAGAACGGACAATACATCACTGATATATTGCAGTAGCTGTAAATGGATGGAGCTGGGAAGACTTTGTTAAGTGAAGTAACACAGCGTTTCCAGAAAAACAAAGACAAATGTGTCCCTCAATATGGGGATCTAGATACCAACAACCCGATATAAATATTTCTTCATGGAGAGGGATGCATAGTAAAAGAACAACAAAGAAAGACTGCGATCAGAAAATGGACTGAAAATGGGTGAATTGGAAAGGCGGGATTGGTGGGAGAGAGACATCGGGTGTATATTCGATTATGCTATATTTAATTGACGGGAGCCAGCAATACCCAGTTTCGCCTAGACACTTGGTCTACAGGACACATTGGTTTTAGGACTTAGTAAAAGAAAGAAAAAAAAAACAGAAAAAAAAAAAAAAAATACAGGAATTAAAATGGGCGGGGGGGGGCGCGGGGGGGGGGGGGGGGCGGGGGGGGGGGAGGGCAGGGGGGGGGGGGGGGGGGGCGGGGGGGGGGGGGGGGGGGCGTAATGCATCTGAATTAAATGGAGATATAAATTCGATGTTGCCACATTTGCTTTTACTAAAATCTGTAGAGCAAGAACTTTGGGATTGACACATACAAATAGTTCTCTATAATTTCCTCTGTTGACAGTATCACCTTCTGTAGCATTCTCTTAAGATGATTTTACGTAAAAATTAAGTTTGCTTCCCAATGTTAATCATATATAGTCACACAAAAAACATGGAGTGAATTTGATGAAATCATGTGCTTCTTGATCCACCTATAGTCATGTATAATTAAACTGCTTCTGGAACTCATGCGGTAAAAAAAAAGAAAAGGCTGGGGGAACAAGAAAGACATGAAAACCTTTTTCATCAAACCCTTGCAATTCAAATCTTAAAACATAACTATTGGGAAAAGAATTCATATAATCTTGACTGACACCAAGATAAAGAAAACTACTGAAGCATGAAAGGAGGACAGTATATATTGCCAGAAATTCATGTTTACTAAGAAGATACAAGTTTTCTCTTTTTTTTCTTTTTTGAATGAAGTATTCTACAACTTAAGTAGCACAATTGTTTTCAGATCACATTGACATTGGCCACACTTTGCCATTAGCAATATGGTAATGGGCTAGCATTCACAGATGAGGATACCATTCATGGTTTGTTCTTCTAGGGTTTCTCAACTTAGTAGATATAGGTTTTGAAGTATATCTGCAAATTTCTGTATCATTTTCATTGTTGTTGTGATATTTCCCTTTATCACAGATTGTATTGATTGGAGTTGTTCATCTTTCTTTTAGTGTTACTGGGCTACTAGGTCTGATCTATCTTGTTTATTTTTCTAAAAGAACCAACTTTTGGATTACATTGATTTTTTAATATTGTTTCTTCGTTTCTATTCTTATGATGTTGCTGCGCTGATTTTTGTTTTTTTCCTTTCTGTTGCGTTTAGGATTCATCTGTTGTGCTCTCAAGTGTTTTTTACTTGCAGTGTTAGATCATGTCACTTGTGCTCTTTTGTCTGTTTCTTAATGTAGCACCCAGGGCTATAAATCTTTCCCTCTTAGATATTGCATGTAAAGTATCCCTTAGATTTTTTTGTGTTGTATTCATTGTTCAGTTCAGAATGTTTTTTTTTTTTATTTTCATTTTTTTTTTTTTTTTTTTTGTCTTTTTGAGACAGGTCTCCCTGTAGGCTCTAGCTTGTCCTGGAACTCACTCTGTAGACCAGGCTGCCTCGAAACTCACAGAATTCCACGTGCCTCTGCCTCCTAAGTGCTAGGATTAAAGGCGGCGCCACCACGCCTAGCATTTATTTATCTCGGTATGTGTATCAATGTACTGTTCTGCACTGGCAATTGTGCACACCGTTCTTGCATGCCGCGGAGGTCAGAAGAGCGGGTGTCAGATTCCCCTGTGGAACTTGGAGTTTTATTGTTTTTTGAGTTTCAGACGTTCTCGGCCGCCATGTGGTGTGGGGATCAACGGGTCCTCTGTAAGGGGGGTTGGCGCTCTTAATCCACTAGCCATCTCTCCAGCCCTATTTCTTTCTTTGTCTCTTCTTGACCCATTCATTATTCAGGGAGGTTGTTTAGTCAAGTCATGTAGCTAGGTTCTCTAGTGCTCGTTTATAAGTTGTTATTGCATTGTGACTCTGATAGAACCATGAATATTTAATCTTTTTGATTTGTGGGGTTTTTTGTCCCTATTGTCATATTTTATTTAAGACTTAATTTGATGATGAATGTAGAAAATATACTCGTATGTTTATGGGTGGAATATTTGGTAGATGTCTGTTGGGTCCATTTGGTGTTACCTTGTCATTCAGTTCAGATGTCTCTCTGTAATGTCTTTGTCAGTTGACCTGTCCAAAGGGCTCAGTGGGTATTGAAATCCCCTACAGAGTGTACTGAGGTATAATCTGTGCCTTGTGGTCCTGGATAATTCTTTATAAAGTTTGTTGCACCAGAGTTTGGTTCAATATATTCATGATTGTGAAATCTTCATGTGGAATTGTTCCTTTGATAAAAATGTAATGGCCTTCTTTGTCTCTCCTGATTTCTTTTACTTTGAAGTCTATTTTGTCGATATTAAATAGCAACACCCGCTTTTCTTTTGGTACCTATTGCTTGGAATACTATTTTTTTCATCCTTTCACTTAAGGTGATGCCTATCTTGAAGAAGTGAAGAAGTGTTTCTTGTAGACAGCATATCGATGGGTTACTTCCTATCAATCCAATCTCCCAGTCTATGTCTTTGATTGAGGATTTAGTCCCTTAATATTTAAGGTTATGACTGATAGGTTTGTGTTGCTTTCCTTTCACCTTATTACCATTTGCATTTTTAGTCTAGATTTCTCTTCTGCAGTGTTATGCTTTTATTAATTTCTCTTTCTAGTGCCTGGGGATAGTTGCTCTCTTCTGTCCTTTGAATGCTTCAAGTATCTCTCTGAAGGGTTTGGTTTTCTGGACATATATTCTTTCATCTTGCTTATGTCATGGAATTTTTTTCTTTTTTAACTTATATTTTTCTACATATATTTTCTTGTGGTTTTACTGGGTTGGCATCTTAGTTTAAACTGGAATGCTTTGTTCACATTTTCTTGCTTTCATAGTGGCACTGAGAAATCAGTGTAATTCTGATAGGTTCCCTTATATTAACTTGTTTGTTTTTCTTTTGTGCTTTTCAGAATTTTGTCTTTGTTTTGGGTGTCGAGCATTTTAACTTATGATATGCGTGGAGAGTTTCTTTCTGATCTTGTCTGTTTTGGAGTTCTATGTGCTCTTGTATTTGTATTGCTTTGTCTTTTTTTTAGGTTGGGAAATTTTCATCTATATTCTGTTGAAGTCTGATTAACTACTATTCTCTCGGGATTCTTCTTCCTCTATCCTATGATGGTGCAGGTGTTTGATCTTTTCATAGTGCAGCCACAATTCCTGGTTGTTCCACTTTTGTGTATTTTTAAATTTCATCAACTTTTTAGGTTTTTTAGTTTGTTCTGTTATCTTTCCAGGTCTTATTATACTTTGTTTCTGCTTTTTCCATTCTCATTTCCTGAGGCTTTTCCATTCCTTTCCTCTTGATTGATGAATGTTTGATTTCCTTTCGATTTCATCTTGTGATTTCTTCAGCATTTCCACTTCCTTTTGGAGTCTTTTTTCATTCTTTTCTTTATTTTTTTTTTTTTTTTTTTTTTTTTTTTTTTTTTTTTTTTTGGTTTTCTTTTTCAATGTTTCCACTTTCCTTCTGGAGTTTGTCATTCTCTCTCTCTAGGTCCTTCTTGAGTTTTTCATTCTCTCTCCTTAATTCTCTGACTTTTTCTTTATAGTCTTTGATTTCTTTGAGTATGCCCACAATTGTTCTTTCAAGATCTATGTCTTTGGGCATTCCTGGGGGATCCCACCATAGGAATCTCCCACAGGGGTTGGTAGAGCTTGGTGTGGAATAATCCTGCACCTTTCCCATGTGGTCCCTTCTTCGTGTCCCTGGCATGTGGGTTTCTCCTTGCCTGTATTCCAATGTGGGTCCCAAATGCCTCTTCACTGTGCTGAAGGCTTGCTTTGCTTGCCTACTTCAGATGCCTTCGTTGTTTGTTTGTTTGATTGATTTGTTTTTCTCCTTGCTTATGGAGTGTTGACTTCTCTAAGTTTTAGGCTTTCTATTGGAAGTCTAACTTACTCTTCCCTTTCTGTTCTTAAGGTTCTCCAGAGAATCCACTTGGACATTCCCTTGGCAATTCCAGTTGGCACGGGGGGGGGGTACTCTATGCTTCATGTGGTCCTGGGAAATCCCCGATCTAAGTTCTGTGCACTAAAGTCTCAAGGTGGCAGCAGGCCCACCTTTTATACCAGCTAGCACAATGACTGCACCCCCATAGCCACACAAGAAAGATGATTGAATCAAACCAAACAATCTGCCTGGCTGAAGTGCTCAGCTCCTACCTGTGCTTCAGGTGGTCCTGGGAAATCCCCGATCTAAGCTCTGTGTACTCGACATAGATTTTTATGATAAAAGCAATATATAAGAACCATATTTATATATAATAACAATTAACCAATTGAAATATAAAACTAAAATAATTTACTTTATAACATCAAAACTCAGATAATATGTAAAAAACAAATCTAAATTTGAGGAAGGCTTTTATAATGAAATTTACATTGTTGAAGAAAATTAAAGGAAGAAGTATAAGATGTTGGATACATAAAATCAATATTGTGGGGGCTGGAGAGATGGCTTAGTGGTTGAGAACACCGACTGCTCTTGCAGAGGACCCAGGTTCGATCCCCAGCACCCACATGACGGCTAAGAGCCATCTTTGACTCCAGTTCCAGGGGAGTCCAACACCCTCTTCTGATCCCCGCAGCATTGCACAACATGGGTGCATAGAACTACATGCAGACAGTACATTCATACACATAAAAAAATTAAAAAATAAAATTAAAAAAATAAAATTAATATTGCTCATGTTCTAAAATTATATATATTCAGTTGAGGTATGTATAGATATATATTGTCTATCAAACCAGACAAAAACCCAGCATGGAATTTAAGAAGTACCAAACTTAGTTGAGGAACTATTGACAACTGATCACTGCTGGGTGAGGAAGAGTTAGTCATTAAGGGAGTGATGTTAGACAGGCTGACCAGGCTCCAGTTAAAGATGACACCAAGGGACATATGGGAGCACAAACTTGACTTGATGGACCTTAACATATATGACATAATGCAAAAAAATCCAGCAAAGGGGTTATGGAGGGTGTAGAGAGGGGTCTGAATATGATTAATATGTATATGAACTGCACAAAAATTCAAAAAGACTTACAACCATCACTACTCAAGTTGTTTAGGATACAAAAGGAGGGAGTTCTCCCAGATACCTTCTATGAAGCCAGCATCATGCTATTACCAAAACCAGGCAAAGATATAACCAAAAAGGAGAACTATAGACCCATTTCCTTAATGAACACAGATGCAAAAATACTTGCAAATCGCATACAGACCCACATCAAGAATAACATCCATCCATGACGCAAATTGAATTATAACAGAAAAAGATTTTCAAAAATAGAAAATCAATAAAATTCATCAAACATATAAATGGACTGAAAAGACAAAAACCATACGATCATCTCAATTGACGTGGAAAAAGCCTTTGACAAAAATGCAGCATCCCTTCATGCTTAAGTCCTAGAGGTATTGGATTGGAGAGATCATTCCTCAATTTAATCAAAGCCTATACACAGGAAACCCACAGCCACATCTCATCCTAAATGGGGAACGACAGAAGCATTCCCCTTAAAGGTAGGAACTCACAAGGCTGCCCTCTGTTCACCACTCCTTTTCAATATAGTCTTGAAAAACCCTTTCTAGGGCCAATAAGGCAAGAAAAGGAAATTAAAGGATTCTATGGAAAAAGGAAGTAAGCTATCCCTTTTTGCTGATGACATGATTGGTTACTTAGGGATGCTAAGAACTCACCAGAAAACTCCTAGAAATGATAAGGACCTTCCAGTAAAGTGACAGGAACAAATAAATCTAGAAAAATCAGTAGACTTTTCTTTACAACAACAAGCAAATGAAGCAGGAATATAAGGAGAACTTCCCACTCACCATAGCCAGACAACATAAAATACTTAGGCAACAAACCTAACCAAAAGACACCAATTATCTCTACAACAAAAATTTAAAACCCTTAAGAAAGAGATAAATTGAGGAAACATCAGAAATGGACAAACCTCCCGATGCTCATGGATTGGGAAAATTATATAGTAAAAATGTCCCTCTACCCAAATCTTGTACAGTTAATGCAGTCCCAATCAAAATACAAGAGTTTCTTCACAGGCTTGGAAAAAAAAAATCCTTAATTTCATTTGGAAAAAACAAAAGCGTCCAAATAGTCAAAGCAACCCTGGGGGAAAAGAGCAATACAGGGGGCGGATCTCTATACCAGACTCTATTACAGGGCTATCTATAGTCATAAAAACAGCTTGCTACTGGCACAAAAACAGACCAGTTGACCAATGGAACAAAAACTGAAGATCCAAACGAGCACATACAATTTCAGCCACCTCATATTTGGACAAGGGACAAGAAGACACAATGGAGGAAAGACAGCATCTTCACGCAAGTGGTGTTGGCAAAACTGGGAAAACACTTGTTGAAGAATGAAATTAAAGCCCTACCTCTTGCCCTTTACAAAAGTCAACTCCAGATGGATCAAAGACCTCAATGTGAAACCCCAAAACTCTGAAGAAGAAAACGTTTGGCAGCACTACAAAGACATAGGACTGGAAAAGACTTCCTAAAATCAAAGCAGCTGTGCAAGAAATAAAGTACAACAATTGACAAATGGTACGGGTATCTAAATTCAAAAAGCTTCATTTTACATCAAAAAAACAATCAAGAAAAAAAAAAACCCACAGAGTAGGAGGAAACCTTCACTTGCAGATATGTCTGACAAAGCATTGATTTCCAGAAGTAACAAAACTACTCAAAAAACAAAGAAGAAAGAAAAACAAATTAATTACTCAAAAGAAGGAGCAAAGAACTGAACAGAGACTTCACAGAGGAGGAATTAGAGATGGCTGAGAAACATCTTAAAAAACTTTCAACGTCACTAATAATTAGGGAAATGCAAATTAAGACCACTTTAAGATTCATCTCACTCCAGTAAGACTGGCGAGGATCAAGAAACAAATGATATCAAGTGCTGGAGAGGTTGTGGGGAAAGGGGAACACTCATCCGTTGCTGGTGGGAATGCAAACTTTGTACAGCCACTATGGAAAGCATTTGGAGAACCCTTGCTGAAGACTCAAAATGAGCTTTCGTTTGACCCAGTCATACCACTCCTGGGTTATATACCACAAAACTCATCTTACTGCAGAAATAACATGCACTAGCTATGTTTACCTTGCAGCTCTGTTTCACAATAACAAAAGCTGGAAGCAACCCAAATGCCCCTCAACTGACGAGTGGATAGAGAAAAATTTGTGGTACATGTACACAATGGAGTTCTATGCATCAGTAAAGAAAGACAAATCATGAACTTTGCATGGTAAATGGATGGAGCATAGATATTTATGTTAAGTGAAGTAACACGGTTCCCAGAAAAACAAACAACAAATGGTATCCCTCATCTGTGGATGCTAGTGCCAATTACCCAGTTATACTATTTTCTTGTGGAGAGGGATGCATATTGAAGAACACACAACAGAAAGACTGCATCAGAAAACTGACGGAAAATGGTGAATCTTGAGGTTTGGGTGGGTTGGAGAGGGACACGGGTCTTGTTTCGGTTAATGTATTTTTAATTGACATGAGTTCAACAAGTTATCCAATTGGCCCAAATCTACCTACAAATTACATGGTTATTTAGGATTAGTTAAAAGTAAAAATGTCTATATTAAACGAACATTGGTTTAAAGGTTTTGAGTACAATGGTGATATACATCGAGTGAAACTGGAAATACTAATTGTTGTGTTCCATGATTGTTTGCTTAAAACTGCTGACTACTAATAACTTTGGGATTAACATTTACAATGGCTCCAATAATTATTTGTGTATAACAGCGATATCAGTCTTGTAATATTCTTATTTTATCGGTATGGGTATGATTTACTACAGGGAAGTTCTTGCTTTGCTTCCCAATGCAGAATTAACCACAACAGTCACCCAAAAACAGCATTTGATAATTTAGAGAAATTCTACGCTTGATTCTGCATATAGGCTCGTGATACAAACTGCCTTTAGAGGACCCAGGGTGCGGTCAAAACATAAAACACCGCTAGAAAAAAAATGGCTGGGGATACACTTATATACAATTATTATTTTTAAATACTCACTGTTGTGTGTTCATTTGTTACTTTGTCTGGTTTTACCACTTTGTTCAAAGCTACCCTCATCCCTCTGTCAAACAGTATTAAAACACTTCTGCGCCGTCGTGGGCTGGAGAAGATAGCTAGCGGTTAAGAGTACTCGACTGCTCTTGCAGAGGAACCCGGGTTTGAATCCCAGCACCCAGCAATGTCGGCTAAGAAGGGTTGTGAACTCCAGTCCAAGGAGAACTCCGTTCCAGGGAGGAATCCAACTACCCTCTTCTGCCAACACCTTGGCATTCGCATGCACACTGGTGCACAAAACCTACAGAGCAGTACACTCAGTAGATCATACACATAATGAAAAGTGAAAATAAATGTTAGACAAATAAAAAATAAAAAAATAAAAACGACTTTTCCACAGCGTCAAAAATAATTCCTAGAACTTGATTCTTTTTTATAAATAAACAAAGATCTGATTCAACACTATATATGACGGGCTGGAAGATGGGCTCAGTGGGTGAAACGCTGCTGTGCCACACCACTGGTTCAGATCTCAGTCCACTCAGGGGAAAATGCTGAGCCAGGGCAATGTATTTTCCCGCTGAGCAGACGTGAAATCCTGGGGCTTTTGGTCTGCGTCACTATCAGCATCCTAAGGCTGAACGAACTAGCAAGTTCCAGCTCAGTAACAGATTTCTCCCTCAAAACAGCATGATTGGACGTGGCTGAGGAAGATGCTCTCAGTGGATTGTACGCTCACTTCTGTGCTAGGATGAAGATCTGCATCCAGATCCCCATCATCCACATAAACATGGTGCATTAGTTACTTTTCTGTTTACTGTGATAAATCACGGTGATCAAGGGATCTATAAGAAAGAGTTTATTTGAGCTTATGTTCCAGGTCTAGAGTGATAAGTCAATCATTGTGGGAAAGCATTGGCCAGAGAAGGTGCAGAGAGCTAAGCTCCACAATTACATCTCCAAGCAGGCACAGGGAATCCGGGGAGGTCACAGAAACCTCGCAAGGCCTTATAGCACTCTCTAGCAGACCCCAGTGACTTTGTCCTACACATGGCACACCTTCCAATATCTTCCAAAACAGGTGCCAAACCACGGAGACCAACATGTTCAACTACTGAGCATTGGGTGGGGGGGGCGATTCTCATTCAAATCACCACAGTGGATGTCACCATGGGCATCTCTAATACTAGTGCCCTGGAAGAGAGACAAAGGCAAATGGCTGGGCCTTGTGGGCCAGCCATCCTAGCTGGAAAATAGTGAACTCAACTTTCAGTAAGAGACAATTTGTCTAGGGAATAAAGCTAAGAGGACACCTGGCATTCTCCTCTGGCCTGCACATACAGATGCATGGGCACACACATGTGTGTCCTATGCCACACATGCATCATGCACACAAAACACAAAATTCTTTTCTATAGTCCTTAAGATTTTAAAAACCAGATTGTTTATTATTGATCTACATAGCTTGTTAGTGATCATATATTTTTATGCTTAGATAATTGTACTATTTTTTTTGCCTAATCCATGGTTTGCCTGTTTATCTTTAATGGATTTTCTTCAATTTGGGGTGAGATCCAATTTTTCAATTTATCTCTATCATTAATATAGTGGGTGATCTAAGAGAACTTTGAACATTCTGAATTGATATGATTTTAGTGTGTTCACAAATTTAGGTGTTGAAACTTAATGGCAAATGTGATCATATGAAGAGGTAGACCTTTGATGAGGTGGTTGGGCAATAAAGGATCTCCCCTTACAAACTCACAAATGAAGGCCCTTAGAAAAGCTCCATGGAACATTTGGCTAGCTTGCCATTCCACCATCAGCCGTACAAGAAAGGAGCATCCTCTCTGTGCAGAATGCAGCAGCAAGATGCCATCTAGGAAGTGAGGATGTGGCCTTCAGCAGACACTTCACACACCAGCATTTTGATTTTGAACTTTCCAGTCTGTAGAGCTGTGAATAAAACATGCTCTACCTTATAAATTACCTATTTATGGTATTTTATTGTTGTAGCACAGTTGGACTAAGTCACAAGTTAGTGAAAATAACTTGCTGTATTCTCAAAGGAGCATTATGATTGGGAGTTGGATATTTGCAAATCTGACTATCTCTGATTAATGTCTGTGAATGAGTCCCTCTTGGATTTTCTTGCACCTTAGCCAAAACTCTGTGGTGTGGTGTGTGTGTGGTGTGTGGTGTGTGGCCATATTTCCAGAATTCTAAGTTTTTTTCCTTTGATCTACTGTTTAACATTGTGTAGTAGCATTCCTTCTTGATTGTTGTAGCTTTGTTACAACTTTTGGCCACAGGGTAAGAGCTGGCCCACCTGTCTGGGAGCTCAGATCTTCAGGGACCCTGAGGCAGGAAGCCAGTGGCACCTTGGCTTCTGGCGGGATAAAAGCAGACCCACCCTGCTGGGAGCTAGGATCTTCAGGGACACTGAGGGAGGCAGTCAGCAGCACCTCAGCTTCTGCCCATAGGCCGGGTAAAAGCTGGCCCACCTGGCTGGGAGCTCTGGTTTCAGGGACAATGAAGCAGCAGCCAGGTTGCTGGTGCATGGACCAAATCGGCATGGCCCCAACTCCAGTCAAACTAAAGGAAAAGGCCTATATCACAATGAAGGAACACCTGCATTTCACATCAGATTACAAACTGAATCAAATCCACATGCCAAATCACAAGAAAAAAAATATCAATATGGGAAAAGCAAATAAGAAATATCCACCACACTCTATCAGTCTTATAAAGGACTCCACAATGAGATCTCTATGGATGGGCAACACAGGACACAGATCTTAAAAGAACAATCATAAGACTATACTCAAAAAAAAAATCAATGACCTAAAGGGAGGAAGGAAAATGACCCAAAAAAAAAAAACATCTGCTGAAGGAAATGGAAATGCTGAAAAAATCTCAGGTGGAAATGAAAAAAGGAAATCAAACATTCTCCAGTCAAACAGGAAAAGGCAAGAGAAAGCCTCAATAACAGAATGGACAAAGCAGAAAATAGAATATCAACCCTAGAAGATAATGTGGAAGAACTGAAGAGCTCAAGCAAAGACTATGGAAATTTAAAAAAAAAAAAAAAACACAGTAGTGGTAATAATCAGGAAATGTGGGACACCATGAAGAGGCCAAACATCTGCATCATAGGTACAGAGAAAGGAGAAGAATCCCAGGATAATAGTATGGACCAGATCTTCAACGGAATTATAGAAGAAAACTCCCCCAAATTGAAAAAAGACATATCCATACAAATATAAGAAGCACATAGAACACCAAATAGACAAGATCAGAAAAGAAATTCCCCACACCATATCATAATCAAAACTCTAGATGCTCAAGACAGAATACTGAAAGCCACAAGAGAGAAACAATTTACACATAAAGGAAAACCCATCAGAATTATAACTGACTTTTCAGTGCAAATGATGAAAGCCAGAAGAGCTTGGACCAAAGTATGTCCAGTACTAAATGACTACAGATGCCAACCCAGGTTAATCTACGCAAAAACATAAATTATAATAGAATGAGAAAGGAAAATATTCCATGAAATAAAAATGAAAGAATACATGTCTAGAAATCCAACCCTCCAGAAAATACTCAGAGCAGTTCAGAGGACAGAAGAAAGGAGCAGCTATCCCCAAATAGCAAGAGAGTAATTAATGAAGGCATAAACACAGAAATACAAACAACCAGAAATGCAAACAGAATATAAACTGAAGGGAAGCAATATACATCTCTCAATATTAACCCTAAATATTAATGGTCTAAACTCCCCAATCAAGAGACACGGACTGGGAGAATGGATTAAGAAACTGAATCCATCTTTCTGCTGTCTTCAAGAAACACATCTCACCTTCAAGGACAGGCACCATCTTAAGGTGAAAGGATGGGAAAAAATATTTCAAGCAAATAGTACCAAAAAGCAAGCAGGAGTTGCTATTTTAATATTAGACAAAATAGATTTCAAAGTAAAACTAATCAGAAGAGATGAAGAGGATCATTACATCCTTATTAAAGGATCGATCAACCATGAAGATCTCACGATCATAAATATATATGCACCAATGACTGGTGCACCAAAATTCATAAACACAATCCTGAAGGACCTCAAGGCACAGATTGATCCCAGCACACTAATAGTGAAAGACTTCAAGACGCCACTGAGCCCATTGGACAGGTCAACTGGACAAAGAATAAACAGAGAGACATCTGAACTGAACAATACACCAAATGGACTTAACAGACATCGACTGAATATTCCATTCAAACTCCAAATAATATACTTTCTACTCAACAATGCATGGAACAGTCTCCAAAATTGACCATATACTGGGACCCAGAGCAAACCTCAGCAAATACAAACAAACAAACAAACAAACAAAAAGAATTAATTTCATGCATCTTACCAGACCAAAGTGCAATAAAGCTTAATATGAAGACCAGAAGGAGCCCTACTAGCTATAAGAACACATGGAGGCTAAACAACACACTACTGAATAATGAATCAGTCAAAGAGAAATAAAGAAAGAAAGAAAGAAAAGCATTCCTGGCACTAAATTAAAGGGATGACACACCCCAACAAAACCTATGGGACAACTTAAAGGCAGTTCCAAGAGGGAAATTCATAGCCCTAAGTGCCTACATTAAGAAAACAGAAAGAGCACAAATAAATGACTTAACATTGCAACTAAAAACACTTGAGGGCAGCAACAAATGAATCCTAAACCCAGAAAACAGGAAGAAATAACAAAAATCAGAGTGGAAATCAATGAAATAGAAACATAAAACAATACAAAAAAATCAACCCATCCAAGAGCTGGTCATTTGAAAGGATAAACAAGATATGTAGACCTCTAGCCCAATTGACTAAAAGAAGGAAAGAGCAACTCCAAATCAATAAATTAGAGATGAAAAGGGAAACATCACAACAGATAGTTAAAAGATTCAGACAATCATATGGGAATACTTCCAAAACCTATACTCTACTAAATTTGAAAACCTAAGAGAAATAGATGAATAACTGACATCATGGAATCTACAAAGACTTAACCAGAAAGAGATAGCTTAAATAGACCCATAATAAAGGAGGAAATTGAAACTGTAATAAAAAAAACCTTCCACTAATAAAGCCTAGGCCCAGATGGATTATGGCAGAATTCTATCAGAAATTTAAAGAAGACCTACAGCCACTACCTCTCAAATTATTCAAGAGGATAGAACAGAAGGAAATCTCCCAATAACCAAGCAAGCTCAACCAAAAAAAAAAACTATAGACTAATTTTCCTAAATGAACATGATGCAAAAATTCTCAACAAAATACTTGCAAACTCATACCGGCACATATTAAAATGATAATCCATGGACCAAGCTGGATTCATACAGAGATGAGGGATGGTTTCAACATATGTAAATCAATAAATGTTAAAAAGCATATAAATGGCCTGAAGACAAAAACCACACGTGACCTCAATCAATGCAGAAAGGCCTTTGACAAATCAGCATGCTTCATGTTTAAAACCCTGGAGCGAATTGGACTGGAGGGAACATCCTCAACACATTTAAGTCATATACAACAAATAAAGCATCAATAAAAAAAAACTAAAAAGGAAAACAGAAAATCAAAAAAAAAAATAATAAAAATCAACAAAACAGAAAAATAAAAGAGATAATAAAGAAAAAAAAGAGAAAAAGAGATAAAAAAAAAAAATAGATATAAGAAACAAATAGTTACAAAAAAAAAATAATTAAGATAAAATAAAGGAAAAGAAAAACAACAGAAAAAGAAAAGAACAGCAAAAAAAAAGAAAACACATAAAAAAAAAAAAATACCCACAAAAATTATCCTAAAAGGAGAAACTAGAAGTGTTCCCCTTAAGTCAGGCTGGAAGCTGCCTCTCCACTTGGCTCTTCATATAGTGGTTGACTGCTCTGAGCGCAATAAAAAAGAAAAGGAAACTAGAGGAGTACTAATTAGAAAGGAGGAAATCAAACTCCCTTTGTAATGACAGATAGTTTACTTAAGGGACAAAAACTCCACAGAAACTCCTAGAAACCATAAGGTTCAGTAAAGTGGAGGATACAAATTTAACTTAGAAAATCAGTAGCCTTTTTTTACACCAACAGTAAGCAAATGAAGAAGGAATATTAGGAGACTTTCCCACTTACATAGCCTCCAAAAAATAAATTTTCTAGCAACAAACATGACTAAACATGCTAAAATTCTACAAAGAAATTTTAAATCCTCAAGAAGGAGATTGAGGAAGATACTGAAAGATGGAAGAACTTCTATCTCTGGATTGGAAGAATCAATATTGTAAAATGCATTCTTGCCAAAGTAATCATAGATTCATGCATTCAATAGATCCCACGAGCTTCTTCAGACTAGAAAAATTCCTCGTTAATATGGAATAACAGAAGACCCCAGATAGCAAAGCAACCCTGAAAAAAGACCAATACAGGAGGGATTGCCATACAGGATTTCAATTATTACAGGGCTATGTCATAAAACAGCCTGGTATTGGCACAGTAAAAGACCATAGATCAATGGAACAAATTGAAGGTCCAAACCTGAGCATCATTTCCACTACTCATCTTCCAACAAAGGGGTCAAGAATAATCAATGGAGAAAAGACAGCAATTTCAGCAATGGTGTTGGCATAACTGGATCACCACCCATAGATATAAACTAAACCCCTACTTCTTAACTTGTACAAAAATCAACTCAATGGATTAAGACCTCATGTGAAACACAAAACTCTGAAAATAAAAATGTTGTAGTAATCTCAAGACATAGGTTTTGGAAAAGACTTTCTAATCAGACAGCAGCTGTACAAATAAGGTCAAGAGTTGACAAATGGGACCTTATTAAACTCAAGAGCTTCTGTACAGCAAAAGAAACAATAAAGTAATGAGAAAACCCAGAAAGTGGGAGGAAACCTTCACCAGTGATACATCAGATAGAGCATTAACAATCCAGAGTGTAGAAACTAGTCAAAAAAAGGAGGAAGAAAACAAATGACCCATTCAAAAGATGGAGTAAAGAGCTGAACAGAGACTTCAAAAATGAAGAAGTAAAGATGGCTGAGAAACATCTTAATAAGTGTTCAACATCTCTACTAATTAAGGAAATGCAAATTAAAACTACCTTAGGATATCATCTTACTCCAGTAAGACTAGCTATTATCCAGAAAACAAAGGATACCAAATGTTGGACAGGTTGTGGAGAAAGGGGAACACTCATCCACTGCTGGGGGGAATGAAAACTCATGCAATTCCTATGGAAAGCAGTGTGGAGAACTCTCAAGAAACTGAAAATGAGCCTACCACCTGACCCAGTCATCACCACTCCTGGGTATATACCCACAAGACTCATCCTATTGCAGAGATACATGCACATCTATGTTTATCACAGCTCTTTTCACAATAGCAAAGAGCTGGAAGCAACCCAAATGTCCTTCAACTGACTAGTGGATAGAGAAAATGTGATACATCTACACAATGGAATTCTATGCAGCTGTAAAGAAAGATGACATCATGAACTTTGCAGGTAAATGGATGGAACTTGAAGCCATTATAAGTGAAGCAACACTGTCCCAGAAAAACAAAGGACAAATCCCTCATTTGTGGATGCTAGCACCAAATCCCTAGTTGAAAGGAAAGCTGAGCAAAGTTAATGTTATATTTCTTTTTTTCTGCTGAAGGTAACTGTGCTGTTTTAATGTGAATCCCTTAACAGGTTCTAGAATTAACTTACCACTTATTTTCAGACTTTTTAATTGTGGTATATGGATGTAGGGTAGGTATTCATATTTTAGAGTAATAGAAAATTAAAGGGAAAAATGTGAACTCCTAAACATATTTTGGAATTAACATACAGTTTATTTTCAAAGTTCATAATTTTGGTATATATGTGACGTATGTATAGGCAATAGACCAATACAAACGGGAGGGAATGGGCTGGAGGGATAGCGTGGGCATTAAAAGCTAAGGCTAACAACCAAAATATAACAAATGGGAGGGAACAACAATGACAAAAGGACTGGGTCAAAGAAATGACTGAAGCAGTCATTGGGGAAATGTAAGTTTAATACTCAAAAGGACCATTCATGGCTATATGAAGGGCCAAAATGAAAAACAGAGATGCCTTAAAAATATTTAGGGAGTGGAGTCAGATGTGCACATAGCACAACACAGGCATGAACCCAGCTCATGCCAATAGCAGACATCACCTGGGTCCTGCACAGCAACAGCCTGCAAAAGACCAGGTAGGCACTGCCTGCCTGGGTGCTTTGGGCACCCCTGTGCCCCGTGGAGGCTTGGTAATGCCCAAGACCTTCCAACCTTCATGTCCCAGCCTGCAACGTGGGTTGAGTCAGACGCGCACACAGCACAACACCAGCATGC
>VZQC01012006.1:780626-857722 GCA_009823505.1 Rhizomys pruinosus | reverse complement strand
TTGCTGGTGGGAATGTAAACTTGTACAGCCACTATGGAAAGCATTGTGGAGAACCCTTGGAAGACTCAAAATGAACTTGCCGTTTGACCCAGTCATACCACTCCTGGGTATATACCCACAAGTCTCATCTTACTGCAGAAATACATGCACAGCTATGTTTATTGCAGCTCTGTTCACAATAACAAAAAGCTGGAAGCAACCCAAATGCCCCTCAACTGACGAGTGGATAGAGAAAATGTGGTACATGTACACAATGGAGTTCTATGCATCAGTAAAGAAAGACAACATCATGAACTTTGCAGGTAAATGGATGGAGCTAGAAGATATTATGTTAAGTGAAGTAACACGGTCCCAGAAAAACAAACAACAAATGGTATCCCTCATCTGTGGATGTTAGTGCCAATACCCAGTTATAAATATTTCTTGTGGAGAGGGATGCATATTGAAAGAACAACAACAGAAAGACTGCATCAGAAAACTGACGGAAATGGTGAATCTTGAGGTTTGGGTGGGTTGAGAGAGGGACACGGGTCTGTATTCGGTTAATGTATTTTTAATTGACATGAGTTCAACAAGTATCCAATTTTGCCCAAACTCTACCTACAAATTACATGGTATTTTAGGACTTAGTAAAAGTAAAAATGTCTATATTAAACAACATTGGTTTAAAGGTTTTGATACAAATGGTGATACATCTGAGTTAACTGGAAATATAAATTGTTGTTGTTCATATTTGTTTTGCTTAAAATCTGAATAACAATAACTTTGGGATTAACATATACAAATGTTCTCCATAATTTTTGTGTTATACAGTATCATCTTGTAATATTCTCTTTTACCTGTAGGATAATTTAACTTAAGGAATTACGTTTGCTTCCCAAATTAACAACACACAGTCACCCAAAACAGCATGGATAAATTTAATGAAATTTATACCTTGATTCCTGCCTATAGGTGTGTACTACAACTGCCTTTTTGAGACTCATGGGTCAAAAAATAAAAACCTAGAATAAAAAAGGGGGGATACACTTATATATCAATTAATTATTTTTAAATACTCACTGTTGTGTGTTCATTTGTTACTTTGTCTGGTTTTACCACTTTGTTCAAAGCTACCCTCATCCCTCTGTCAAACAGTATTAAAACACTTTCCGGGGCTGGAGAGATAGCCTAGCGGTTAAGAGTACCGACTGCTCTTGCAGAGGACCGGGGTTTGATCCCCAGCACCCACAATGTGGCTAAGAAGGTTTGTAACTCCAAGTCCAAGAGAACTCCAGTTCCAGGGGAATCCAAGACCCTCTTCTGACCTCTGTGGCATTGCACGACACGGGTGCACAAACCTACATGCAGACAGTACATTCATACACATATGAAAATAAATAAAATTTAAAAAATAAAAATAAAAAAATAAAACACTTTCCACACTCAAAAATAATTCTAGAATATTCTTTTTGAATAAATAAACAAACTGATTCTAAACTAATATGAGGGGCTGGGAAGATGGCTCAGTGGGTGAAGCGCTTGCCACACACTGGTTCAGATCTCCAGTACTCAGGGAAAAGCTGAGCCAGGCAATGTATTTTCCCTGAGCAAGTGAAATCCTGGGGCTTGGCTGATCAGCATGCTAGCTGAAACAGCAAGTTCCAGGTTCAGTAAAAGATTCTCCCTCAAAAAGCATGATGGAGGGGCTGAGGAGAGCTCTCAGTGGATGAGACCACTTGCTGTGCTAGGATGAAGATCTGCATCCAGATCCCCATCATCCACATAAACATGGTGCATTAGTTACTTTTCTGTTACTGTGATAAATCACGGTGATCAAGGGATCTTATAAGAAGAGTTTATTTGAGCTTACTGTTCCCAGGTTCTAGAGGGATTAGAGTCCATCATTGTGGGAAAGCATTGGCCAGAGAAGGTGCAGAGAGCTAAGCTCCACAATTACATCTCCAAGCAGGCACAGGAATCAGGGAGGCACAGGAAACCTAGCAAGGCTTAAGAACTCTCTAAGCAGGACCCCAGTGACATTTGTCCTCCAGCATGGCCACACCTTCCAAGATCTTCCAAAACAGGGCCACCAACTGGAGACAAAATGTTCAAATACTTGGAGCCTTTGGGTGGGGGGGGCGATTCTCATTCAAATCACCACAGTGGATGTCACCATGGGCATCTCTAATACTAGTGCCCTGGAAGAGAGACAAAGGCAAATGGCTGGGCCTTGTGGGCCAGCCATCCTAGCTGGAAAATAGTGAACTCAACTTTCAGTAAGAGACAATTTGTCTAGGGAATAAAGCTAAGAGGACACCTGGCATTCTCCTCTGGCCTGCACATACAGATGCATGGGCACACACATGTGTGTCCTATGCCACACATGCATCATGCACACAAAAACAAAATTCTTTTCTATAGTCCTTAAGATTTTAAAAACCAGATTGTTTATTATTGATCTACATAGCTTGTTAGTGATCATATATTTTTATGCTTAGATAATTGTACTATTTTTTTTGCCTAATCCATGGTTTGCCTGTTTATCTTTAATGGATTTTCTTAATTTGGGTGAGATCCAATTTTTCAATTTATCTCTATCATTAATATAGTGGGTGATCTAAGAGAACTTTGAACATTCTGAATTGATATGATTTTAGTGTGTTCACAAATTTAGGTGTTGAAACTTAATGGCAAATGTGATCATATGAAGAGGTAGACCTTTGATGAGGTGGTTGGGCAATAAAGGATCTCCCCTTACAAACTCACAAATGAAGGCCCTTAGAAAAGCTCCATGGAACATTTGGCTGGCTTGACATTCCACCATCAGCCGTACAAGAAAGGAGCATCCTCTCTGTGCAGAATGCAGCAGCAAGATGCCATCTAGGAAGTGAGGATGTGGCCTTCAGCAGACACTTAACACACCAGCATTTTGATTTTGAACTTTCCAGTCTGTAGAGCTGTGAATAAAACATGCTCTACTTTATAAATTACCTATTTATGGTATTTTATTGTTGTAGCACAGTTGGACTAAGTCACAAGTTAGTGAAAATAACTTGCTGTATTCTCAAAGGAGCATTATGATTGGGAGTTGGATATTTGCAAATCTGACTATCTCTGATTAATGTCTGTGAATGAGTCCCTCTTGGATTTTCTTGCACCTTAGCCAAAACTCTGTGTGTGTGTGTGTGTGTGTGCATATTTCCAGAATTCTAAGTTTTTTTCCTTTGATCTACTGTTTAACATTGTGTAGTAGCATTCCTTCTTGATTGTTGTAGCTTTGTTACAACTTTTGGCCACAGGGTAAGAGCTGGCCCACCTGTCTGGGAGCTCAGATCTTCAGGGACACTGAGGCAGGAGCCAGTGGCACCTTGGCTTCTGGCGGGATAAAAGCAGGCCCACCCTGCTGGGAGCTAGGGTCTTCAGGGTCACTGAGGTAGCAGCCAGCAGCACCTCAGCTTCTGCCCATAGGCCGGGTAAAAGCTGGCCCACCTGGCTGGGAGCTCTGGTCTTCAGGGACACTGAAGCAGCAGCCAGGTTGCTGGTGCATGGACCAAATCGGCATGGCCCCAACTCCAGTCAAACTAAAGGAACAGGCCTATAGCACAATGAAGAAACACCTGAATTTGACATCAGATTACAAACAAAATGAATCAAATCCACATGCCAAAAGCACAAAGAAAAATCATCAATATGGGAAAAGCAAATAAAAAATCTCTACCAAACTCTATCAGTCTTATAAAGGACTCCAACAATGAGATCTCTCTGGTGGCAACACAGGACACAGATCTTAAAAGAACAATCATAGATATACTCAAAAAAAATCAACGACCTAAAGGGAGAAAATGACCAACTGCTGAAGGAAATGGAAATGCTGAAAAAATCTCAGGTGGAAATGAAAAAGGAAATCGAACATTCATCCAGTCAACAGGAAAAGGCAAGAGAAAGCCTCAATAACAGAATGGACAAAGCAGAAAATAGAATATCAACCCTAGAAGATAATGTGGAAGAACTGAAGAGCTCAAGCAAAGACTATGGAAATTTAAAAAAAAAACAAAAACACAGTAGTGGTAATAATCAGGAAATGTGGGACACCATGAAGAGGCCAAACATCTGCATCATAGGTACAGAGAAAGGAGAAGAATCCCAGGATAATAGTATGGACCAGATCTTCAACGGAATTATAGAAGAAAATTCCCCCAAATTGAAAAAAGACATATCCATACAAATATAAGAAGCACATAGAACACCAAATAGACAAGATCAGAAAAGAAATTCCCCACACCATATCATAATCAAAACTCTAGATGCTCAAGACAGAATACTGAAAGCCACAAGAGAGAAACAATTTACATATAAAGGAAAACCCATCAGAATTATAACTGACTTTTCAGTGCAAATGATGAAAGCCAGAAGAGCTTGGACCAAAGTATTTCCAGTACTAAATGACTACAGATGCCAACCCAGGTTAATCTACGCAAAAACATAAATTATAATAGAATGAGAAAGGAAAATATTCCATGAAATAAAAATGAAAGAATACATGTCTAGAAATCCAACCCTCCAGAAAATACTCAGAGCAGTTCAGAGGACAGAAGAAAGGAGCAGCTATCCCCAAATAGCAAGAGAGTAATTAATGAAGGCATAAACACAGAAATACAAACAACCAGAAATGCAAACAGAATATAAACTGAAGGGAAGCAATATACATCTCTCAATATTAACCCTAAATATTAATGGTCTAAACTCCCCAATCAAGAGACACGGACTGGGAGAATGGATTAAGAAACTGAATCCATCTTTCTGCTGTCTTCAAGAAACACATCTCACCTTCAAGGACAGGCACCATCTTAAGGTGAAAGGATGGGAAAAAATATTTCAAGCAAATAGTACCAAAAAGCAAGCAGGAGTTGCTATTTTAATATTAGACAAAATAGATTTCAAAGTAAAACTAATCAGAAGAGATGAAGAGGATCATTACATCCTTATTAAAGGATCGATCAACCATGAAGATCTCACGATCATAAATATATATGCACCAATGACTGGTGCACCAAAATTCATAAACACAATCCTGAAGGACCTCAAGGCACAGATTGATCCCAGCACACTAATAGTGAAAGACTTCAAGACGCCACTGAGCCCACTGGACAGGTCAACTGGACAAAGAATAAACAGAGAGACATCTGAACTGAACAATACACCAAATGGACTTAACAGACATCGACTGAATATTCCATTCAAACTCCAAATAATATACTTTCTACTCAACAATGCATGGAACAGTCTCCAAAATTGACCATATACTGGGACCCAGAGCAAACCTCAGCAAATACAAACAAACAAACAAACAAAAAGAATTAATTTCATGCATCTTACCAGACCAAAGTGCAATAAAGCTTAATATGAAGACCAGAAGGAGCCCTACTAGCTATAAGAACACATGGAGGCTAAACAACACACTACTGAATAATGAATCAGTCAAAGAGAAATAAAGAAAGAAAGAAAGAAAGAAAAGCATTCCTGGCACTAAATTAAAGGGATGACACACCCCAACAAAACCTATGGGACAACTTAAAGGCAGTTCCAAGAGGGAAATTCATAGCCCTAAGTGCCTACATTAAGAAAACAGAAAGAGCACAAATAAATGACTTAACATTGCAACTAAAAACACTTGAGGGCAGCAACAAATGAATCCTAAACCCAGAAAACAGGAAGAAATAACAAAAATCAGAGTGGAAATCAATGAAATAGAAACATAAAACAATACAAAAAAATCAACCCATCCAAGAGCTGGTCATTTGAAAGGATAAACAAGATATGTAGACCTCTAGCCCAATTGACTAAAAGAAGGAAAGAGCAACTCCAAATCAATAAATTAGAGATGAAAAGGGAAACATCACAACAGATAGTTAAAAGATTCAGACAATCATATGGGAATACTTCCAAAACCTATACTCTACTAAATTTGAAAACCTAAGAGAAATAGATGAATAACTGACATCATGGAATCTACAAAGACTTAACCAGAAAGAGATAGCTTAAATAGACCCATAATAAAGGAGGAAATTGAAACTGTAATAAAAAAAAAAAACCTTCCAGCTAATAAAAGCCCAGGTCCAGATGGATTCATGGCAGAATTCTGTAAGAAATTTAAAGAAGACCTACAGCCACTACTACTCAAATTATTCAAGAGGATAGAAACAGAAGGAAATCTCCCAAATAACCAAGCAAAGATACAACCAAAAAAAGAAAACTATAGACTAATTTCATAAATGAACATAGATGCAAAAATTCTCAACAAAATACTTGCAAACTGCATACAGGCACATATTAAAATGATTATCCACCATGACCAAGCTGGATTCATACCAGAGATGCAGGGATGGTTCAACATATGTAAATCAATAAATGTCAAAAAGCATATAAATGGACTGAAAGACAAAAACCACACAGTGACCTCAATCAATGCAGAAAAGGCCTTTGACAAAATTCAGCATGCCTTCATGTTTAAAACCCTGGAGCGAATTGGACTGGAGGGAACATTCCTCAACACAATTAAAGTCATATACAACAAACCCACAGCCAACATTATCCTAAACAGGGAAAAACTAGAAGTGTTCCCCTTAAAGTCAGGAACCTGGCAAGGCTGCCCTCTCTCCCCACTGCTCTTCAATATAGTGGTTGAAATGCTCCTGAGAGCAATAAGAAAAGAAAAGGAAACTAGAGGAGTACTAATTAGAAAGGAGGAAATCAAACTATACCCCTTTGTAGATGACATGATAGTTTACTTAAGGGACACCAAAAAACTCCACCAGAAAACTCCTAGAAACCATCAACAGGTTCAGTAAAGTGGCAGGATACAAAATTAACTTAGAAAAATCGGTAACCTTTCTTTATGCCAATAACAAGCAATTGGAGAAGGAACACAAGGAGAATTTCCCACTCCCAATAGCCTCCAAAAAATAAATTTTCTAGCAACAAACATGACTAAACATGCTAAAAATCTCTACAAAGAAAAATTTAAATCCCTCAAGAAGGAGATTGAGGAAGATACTAGAAGATGGAAGAACTTCTTATGCTCATGGATTGGAAGAATCAATATTGTAAAAATGACCATTCTGCCCAAAGTAATACATAGATTCAATGCAATTCCAATTAGAATCCCCACGAGCTTCTTCATAGACCTAGAAAAAATGTCCTACAGTTCATATGGAGAAACCAAAGACCCCAGATAGCCAAAGCAACCCTGAGCAAAAAGACCAATACAGGAGGGATTGCCATACCAGACTTCAAACTATATTACAGGGCTATAGTCATAAAAGCAGCCTGGTATTGGCACAGAAACAGACCCATAGATCAATGGAACAAAATTGAGGATCCAAACCTGAGCACATCCAATTTCCACTACTTCATATTCAACAAAGGGGTCAAGAAGACTCAATGGAGAAAAGACAGCATCTTCAGCAAATGGTGTTGGCATAACTGGATCACCACCCATAGAATAATAAAACTAAACCCCTACTTCTCACCATGTACAAAAATCAACTCCAAATGGATTAAAGACCTCAATGTGAAACACAAAACTCTGAAAATAATAGAAGAAAATGTTGTTAGTAATCTACAAGACATAGGTGTTGGAAAAGACTTTCTAAATCAGACAGCAGCTGCACAAACAATTGACAATTGGGACCTTATTAAACTCAAGAGCTTCTGTACAGCAAAAGAAACAATAAAGTAATGAGAAAACCCAGAAAGTGGGAGGAAACCTTCACCAGTGATACATCAGATAGAGCATTAACAATCCAGAGTGTAGAAACTAGTCAAAAAAAGGAGGAAGAAAACAAATGACCCATTCAAAAGATGGAGTAAAGAGCTGAACAGAGACTTCAAAAATGAAGAAGTAAAGATGGCTGAGAAACATCTTAATAAGTGTTCAACATCTCTACTAATTAAGGAAATGCAAATTAGAACTACCTTAGGATATCATCTTACTCCAGTAAGACTAGCTATTATCCAGAAAACAAAGGATACCAAATGTTGGACAGGTTGTGGAGAAAGGGGAACACTCATCCACTGCTGGGGGGAATGAAAACTCATGCAATTCCTATGGAAAGCAGTGTGGAGAACTCTCAAGAAACTGAAAATGAGCCTACCACCTGACCCAGTCATCACCACTCCTGGGTATATACCCACAAGACTCATCCTATTGCAGAGATACATGCACATCTATGTTTATCACAGCTCTTTTCACAATAGCAAAGAGCTGGAAGCAACCCAAATGTCCTTCAACTGACTAGTGGATAGAGAAAATGTGATACATCTACACAATGGAATTCTATGCAGCTGTAAAGACAGATGACATCATGAACTTTGCAGGTAAATGGATGGAACTTGAAGCCATTATAAGTGAAGCAACACTGTCCCAGAAAAACAAAGGACAAATGGTATCCCTCATTTGTGGATGCTAGCACCAAATCCCTAGTTGAAAGGAAAGCTGAGCAAAGTTAATGTTATATTTCTTTTTTTCTGCTGAAGGTAACTGTGCTGTTTTAATGTGAATCCCTTAACAGGTTCTAGAATTAACTTACCACTTATTTTCAGACTTTTTAATTGTGGTATATGGATGTAGGGTAGGTATTCATATTTTAGAGTAATAGAAAATTAAAGGGAAAAATGTGAACTCCTAAACATATTTTGGAATTAACATACAGTTTATTTTCAAAGTTCATAATTTTGGTATATATGTGACGTATGTATAGGCAATAGACCAATACAAACGGGAGGGAATGGGCTGGAGGGATAGCGTGGGCATTAAAAGCTAAGGCTAACAACCAAAATATAACAAATGGGAGGGAACAACAATGACAAAAGGACTGGGTCAAAGAAATGACTGAAGCAGTCATTGGGGAAATGTAAGTTTAATACTCAAAAGGACCATTCATGGCTATATGAAGGGCCAAAATGAAAAACAGAGATGCCTTAAAAAATATTTAGGGAGTGGAGTCAGATGTGCACATAGCACAACACAGGCATGAACCCAGCTCATGCCAATAGCAGACATCACCTGGGTCCTGCACAGCAACAGCCTGCAAAAGACCAGGTAGGCACTGCCTGCCTGGGTGCTTTGGGCACCCCTGTGCCCCGTGGAGGCTTGGTAATGCCCAAGACCTTCCAACCTTCATGTCCCAGCCTGCAACGTGGGTTGAGTCAGACGCGCACACAGCACAACACCAGCATGCGCCCAGCTCGTAGCATGAGGTGGCCAACAGGGTACCACTGCACAAGGCAAGGTGGCAACCTTCCCTGCCTCAGCCTGGGGGAGCAGTGGTGCAGAGGATCTAGCAGGCACAGTATTAGTGATTTGTCTGTGAAGCCAATGTTGAGGCACCAGAACCCAAAGAAACAAACAAGCAAATCCACATGCCAAAGACAAAAAAACAAACAAACAAAAAAACCCAACATGGGAATAAATCCACACCAAACCCTACCAACCCTACAGAAGATTCCTACAATGAAATCTCCCTGGAAGGAAACCAAGACATGGACTTTAGAAGAACAATTGTGGACATATTCAAAGAAATTAGAGAACTAATGGGAGAGAATAAAAAATTCAAGAAGTACCAAGAAGGTGATAATGAAAAACGTTGGAAAGAACTAAGGGGAAAGATTGAAAAACTCAAGAAGGACCTAGAGGGAGATAATGACAAATGTTGGAAAGAACATAAGGGATAAAATGACAAACTCCAGAAGGAAGTGGAAATGCTGAAAACATCCCAGGCCGAAATGAAAAAAGAAAATGATCAATGAACCATTGCTACGAGATGAGAATGACAGGCTCCAGAGGGAAGTGGAAATACTAAAGAAATCACAGGATGAAATGAAAAAGGATATTGAACATTTATCCAATCAACAGGAAAGGATGGAAAAAAAAACCTCAGAAACAGAATGGAAGAAACAGAAAAAAGAATATCATACTTGCAGAATAACATGGAACAACTGAAATGCTCAGGTAAAGATTATGAAAAATTAAGAAAAAACACAAGAGTGGAACAACCACGAAATGTGGGACACTATGAAATGACCAAACCTCTGCATCATAGGGATAGAGGAAGGAGAAGAATCCCAAGACAACACTATTGACCAGATCCTCAACAGGATAATAGAAGAAAGTTTCCCCAAAATGAAAAAAGAAAAACCCATACAAATACAAGAAGGACATAGAACACCAAACAGACAGGACCAGAAAAGAAATTCCCCACACCATACAATTGTTAAAACACTAGATGCTCAAAATGAAGACAAAATACTGAAAGCCACAGGAGAAAAACAAGTTACATATACGGGGAAAACCTATCAGAATCACAGCTGACTTCTCATTGCAAACTAGAAAAGCTAGAAGAATGTGGACCAAAATGTTCCCAGTACTAAATGACTTTAGATGCCAACCCAGACTACTATACCCAGCAAAAATGTCAATTATAGTTGAAGGAGAAATAAGAATTTTTTATGACATGAATAAGATGAAAGAATACATGTCTAAGAAACCAACACTTAGGAAAATCCTTGAAGGAATCCAAAGAACAGAGGAAAGGAGCAACTATCCCTAAGCAATTTAAAAGAGAAAGCAACAGAAGCATAACAGAGCAAATACAAACCTATACCAAGAATGCAAACAAAACATAAAAGGAAACAACACACATCTCTCAATAATAACCTTAAATACTAATGGTCTAAACTCCCCAATCAAAAGGCATAGAGTGGAGAATGGATTAGGAAACTGAATCCTTCTATATGCTGTCTACAAGAAAACCATCTCACCCATAAGGACAGACACCACGTTAGAGTGAAAGGATGGAAAAAAAAATTCCAAGTGAATGGTACCAAGAAAAAAGCCGGAGTGGCTAGTCTAATATCAGACAAAACAGATCTCAAAGTAAAATTAATCAGAAGAGACAAAGAGGGCCATTACATCCTTGTCAAAGGAACAATGAACTATGAAGACTTCACAATCCTAAATGTTTATGAACCAAATTCTGGTGCACCTAACTTTATAAACACTACTCTGCAGGACCCCAAGACACAGATTAATCCTAACACACTAATAGTGGGGGACTTCAACAACCCACTGAGCCCCTTAGCTAGATCAACAGGACAAAAAATAAACAGAGAGACATCAGAACTGAACAGTACAATACACCAAGTGGACCTCACAGACATCTACAGAATATTCCACCCAAACACCAGAGAATATACTTTCTACTCAGCACCTCATGGAACAGTCTCCAAAGTTGACCACATACTGGGGCACAAAATGTTCCTTAACAAATACAAAATGGTAGAAAATTTTCCATGCATTCTATCAGACCACAATGCAATAAAGCTCAATATGAACACCTGAATAAGTCCAACTAGCTACAAGAACACATGGAGACTAAACAACACAATCCTGAATAATGAATGGGTCAGGGAAGAAATAAAGAATGAAATAAAACTATTCATGGAACTGAAAGCAAAAGACAACACAACACAACAAAACCTCTGGGATACTCGAAAAGCAGTCTTGAGAGGAAAATTCATAGCCCTAAGTGCCCACATCATTAAAACAGAAAGGGAACAAATAAATGATCTAATACTTCAGCTAAACACTTGAGAGACAACAACAAATGAACACTAAGCCCAACAGTCCAGAAGAAAACAAAAATCAGACCAGAAATCAATGAAATAGAAACAAAGAAAACAATACATAGAATCAACGAATCCAAAAGCTAGTTCTTTGAAAAGATGAACAAATTAGACCTGTAGCCAAGCTAAGCAAGAAAAAAGAGAGAGCAACTCCAAATCAATAGTATTCATGATGAAAGGTGAAACATCACAACAAAGAAAATATCTAGACAATCATATGGGAATACTTCCAAGACCTATACTCCACTAAATTTGAAAACCTAAGAGAAATGGATGAATATCTGAAATCCTAGGAACTAAGAAACCTTAACCAAGAAGAGATTGACAGTTTAAACAGACCCATATTTGAGGAAATTGAAGATGTAATAAAAAAAAACCTCCCAACGAAAAAAGCCCAGGCCCAGATGGTTTCACAGCAGAATTCTATAAAACATTTAAAGAGGTCCTACAACCATTGCTACTCAAACTGTTCAGAAGGATACAAATAGAGGGAATTCTCCCAAACTCCTTCTAAGACCCATCTCACTAATGAATATAGATGCAAAAATTCTCAACAAAATACTTGCAAATTGCATACAGACCCACATCAAAAAGATCATCCATCATGACCAAGTTGGATTCATATCAGAGATGCAGGGATGGTTCAACATATGTAAATCAATAAATATCATAAAACACATAAATGGACTTAAAGACAAAACCACATGATCATATCAATTGATGCAGAAAAAGCCTTTGACAAGATCCAGCATCCCTTCATGTTTAAAGTCCTAGAGGGAACAGAACTGAAAGGAACATTCCTCAACATGATCAAAGCCATATATAGCAAACTCACTGCCAACATCACCCTAAACAGAAAAATTGGAACCATTTCCCTTAAAGGTGGAAACACAGCAATGTTGCCCCTTATTGCCACTCCACTTCAACATAGTGCTTGAAATACTTGCTAGGGCAAGAAGACAAGAGAAGGAAATTAAAGGAGTACTAATCGGAAAAGAAGTTAAGCTATCCCTTTTTGCACATGATATGACAGTTTACCTAAGGGATGCTAAAAACTTCACCAGAAAACTTCTAGAAATGATTAAGAGTTTTAGCAAAGTGTTGGGCTACAAAATTAACCTAGAAAAATCAGTACCCTTTTTTTACAATGACAATAAACAAGTGGAGAAGGAACATAAGAAGACCTTCCCACACACAATAGCCTCAAAAATAATAAGATACCTTGGAACAAACCTAACTAAAGATGCCAAAGACCTCTACAACAAAAATTGTAAACACCTGAAGAAGGAGATTGAAAAATGAAATAAAATGTTGGAAAGACCTCCCATGCTCATGGATTGGGAAAATTAATATAGTAAAAATGTCCATTTTACCCAAGTTTGATAGACATATTCAATGCAATCCCATTCAAAATCCCTATGAGCTTCTGTGGGGTGTCCCATTTATTCCCAGGACAATCCATGTGGAAAACACGCACAGGAAAGTACACCACATGGACGCATGTTAAGAACCAAATATATAGAGAGATTTTTTCCTAGATGTCTGGTTATATAGACAGCATGACTCAACTCCCAGGGCCAAATCCTAAACCTTTGTGTCACTATATCCCACCCCATGGGTGTGTCCAGGGAGGTCCCATTGGTTTAGAATGCTACCTATCTTAACTAAAATTTCCCACAAGCTTCTTCACAGACTTAGAAAAAAATTCTTAAATTCATATGGAAAAACAAAAGACCCCAAATACCTAAAGCAATCCTGAGTGAAAAATGCAATACAGGGGGCATTGCTCTACCAGACTTCAAACTATATTATGGGGCCATAGTCATAAAGACAGCCTGGTACTGGCACAAAAACAGACCATTGACCAATGGAACAAAATTGAAGATCCAAACTTGAGCTCATACAATTTCAGCCACATCGTATTTGACAAAGGACAAAAAAAACCTCAATGGAGAAAGGATAGCATCTTTAGCAAATGGTGCTGGCAAAACTGGATCACCATGTAGAAGAATAAAATTAAACCCCTACCTCTCTCCCTGTACAAAAATCAACTCCAAGTGGATCAAACATCTCAAAGTGAAGCCTGAAACCCTGAAGGTGATAGAAGAAAAAGTTGGCAGCAACCTACAAGACATAGGCATAGGAAAAGACTTTCTAAATCAGACAGCAGCTGCACAGGAAATAAGGTCAACAGTAGACAAACAGGACTTCATCAAACTCAAAAGCTTCTTTACGGCAAAAGAAACAATCAAGGAAGTGAAGAGAAAACCCACAGAGTGGGAGGAAATCTTCACCAGTGCTACATCTGACAGAGCATTAATGTCAAGAATATATATACAACTCAAAAACAAATGACCTACTCAAAAGATGGAGTAAAGAGCTGAACAGAGACTTCACCACTGAGGAAATAAAGATGGCTGAGAAACATCTTTAAAAGTGTTCAACATCATTAATAATTAAGGAGATGCAGATTAAAACCACTCTCAGATACCATCTCACTCTGATGCGACTAGCTAAGATCAAGAACACAAAAGACACCAAATGCTGGAGAGGTTGTGGGAAAAGGAGAACACTCATCCACTGCTGGTGGGAATGTAAACTTGTTTTTTGGGGGGAATGTAAACTTGTACAGCCACTATGGAAAGCAGTGTGGAGAACCCTTGGAAGACTTGGAATGAGCTTACCACCTGACCCAGTCATACTACTCCTGGGTATATACCCAAAAGACTCATCTTACAGCAAAGATACGTGCACATCCATGTTTATTGCAGCTCTCTTCACAGTAGTGAACTGGAACTAAGCAAAATGCCCTTCAACAGAGGAGTGGATGACAAAAATATGGTACATCTACACAATGGAGTACTATTCAGCTGTAAAGAAAGATGACATTATGAACTTTGCAGATAAGTGGATGAAGCTCAAAGCCATTATGCTAAGTGAAGTAACACAGTCCCAGAAAAACAAATGGTTGAATGGTTTCCCTAATTTGTGGATGCTAACACCAAATCCCCCAGATGAAAGGCAAGCTGAACAACAGTATTTTTATATTTCTGTTTATCTGAAAGCAACTATGTTGTTATAATATAAATCTCTCAAGGGGCTCTAGAATCCACCCACCACTTATTTTCAGGCTCTGTAATTACTGTGTATGGGTGGAGAGTGTGTATCCATATTTTAGAGTAATATAAAATTAATGGAGGAAAACGTAAGCATAAAAAAAGTCTGAGATAAAGATTCAGGACAGTTATGGCAGAATGCATGATCTAGGTGGGAGGAGGGAATATGCCTGAACTGAATTGAAAAATGATGTCTGAAATACACAACATATCAATAAAAGCACAAAATACTAAAAATATAGTAAAATAAAATTTAAAAAATTTTTAAATTATTTAGAAGCAAATAAATCTTAGTTTTTGCCTTGAGTTTAGAAAATATGTTGCTTTATATATGTATGCAAGTAGACTTTTAGCTTCCCTGTCCTCCATCAACCTTGGTTTCTTGTCATTAGTAGTTGTGTTGGATAGCTTTAGGGTCAACTTGACACACCTGGGTTGGGGAATTGCCTCCATTGGACTGGCCTGTGGCCATTTCTGTGGAATATTTTCTTGATTGTTGGGTGGTATGGGAGGGTTTAGCCTTCCATGGGTTGTGCTATACCTGGGCAGCTGTTCCTGTACTGTGTAAGAAAACAATCTGAGTTTGGGCCAGAGGAGCAAGCCAGTAAGCAGCATTCCTCCATGGCCTGTGCTACAGCTCTTGTCTCCAGGTTCCTGCCCTGAGTTCCTACCTTGGGCTCCCTAAGTGATGAACTGTGACCTGGGAGAAGTAAGACAAATAAACCATTTCCTCTCTAAGTTGGTGTTGGTCAGAGTGTTTTTTTGTCACAGTGATTGAAGACAAACTAGAACAGTACTCAAGCCATACTGAGGTCCCTGGAAAACACTAATTTTGTCATGACTTAGAAGTTTTTCAGAGCCCACACACATGAAAGGAAATTATCTTCACATTAAAGTTGTTTCGTCTGAAAGCTTATATTTATACATATATATGCATATATGTGTGCGTGTGTGTGTGTGTGTGTGTGCGTGCGTGTGTGTGTGTGTGCGTGCGTGCATGTGTGTGTGTGTGTGTTTTGGTCAAATATGAGAATTGACTATTAAAAGTCACAAAATAATTTCATTAGATGTTATTTGGAAATTATCTTCACATTAAAGTTGTTTAGTCTGAAAGCTTATATTTATATATATGTGTGTGTGCACGCGTGTGCATGTGCGCACGTGCGTGTGTGTGTCTGTTTTGGTCAAATATGAGAATTGACTTTTAAAAGTCACAAAATAATTTCATTAGATATTATTTGGAATTGGTTTGTTATGACTTATTTACGGAAAAATGATCTATGTGTTTTAACTGAAAATCCGCCTGTGACAAATAAGTGAGAAAAACAAAACTAAAGAATAGAAAAGTAGCGTGCAATTCCCTTGTGTTCTAAAGAAGAAAAACTGAAAATCATTAAAAACACAGTGTTCTTATGAAATATGATAAAGAAGGGATGATAGAAATAAGAAGTGGAACTTTGATTATCATTTGTTCAAAATGACTTCACTTTTTTCAGTGAGTCACATCTTATCCCTTGGGGAAAGTTGACTTATTCTTTGTTCACTGCTTGCTTAGTGGATCAAGTCAGGGGACTGAGAATCTCCTCTCCTCACTGACAGGCTGTGATGAGAAATATGAAGCACTTATTAACCCAGATATATTCAGAGTTATTGATGAAAAGGAAAGATCTATCATATAATTCCCATGGTACTGAAGGAGACTCTATTTTATTGATTCAATAGTTAATAGAATCAGTCATTTTTATGACCTGTTAAAAACGACTGGTGCTTGAATGATGAGTTACTTTAAGCTTTTTGGAACAGGGTAGGAGAACATTCTACTACAATAAATATTTCGTATATTATTTTAAAACTTGCATGAATGTGGTGAGTGGTAATAATAACAAAGTCACAGAAAAGAAGGAAGGAAGGGTTTATCATGCAATCCTTCCTCCCTGCTTCCAGGCCAGTCAAAAAACCAACAGAACTACACCTTTTCTCTTGGTTGTGTCTTTCACTCTTGTTTCCATGTCTTTTTGTAGTTCACTGCAGTCAGTAAACGTGAAATGTCAAGATGCTCCCAAGTCTCACAAATGTGGTATCACAATGTTCACTTACATAAGTAATCTAACCTATTAGGTTTCACATATTTGAAAAAGAAACAAAGTGTTCAAAGAGACCCTGCATACCTGTTATGTCTATAAGCATCTAAATTTGAATATGGTTAGTTTGAAGCAAAAAAATATTTGATATGTGGTTCATCTGAATGGTTCCTATCATTGTATGTGCAAGGTAAGTAAAAATGTTCTCCAACAATTTTTATATATAATTTCTAATCATCTGAACTCTTCAGTCTAACTAGCTGTTTAAGAATGTCAAGATATGGGGCTGGAGAGATGGCTCAGTGGTTAAGAGCACCGACTGCTCTTGCAGAGGACCCGGGTTCGATTCCCAGCATCCACATGGCGCCTAAGAACCGTCTTTAACTCCAGTTCCAGGGGAATCCGACACCTTCTTCTGACCTCTGCGGCATTGCACAACACAGGTGAACCAACCTACATGCAGACAGTACACTCATGCACATAAAAAAGAAATAAAGACAAAAAAAAGATTAGCAAAAAAAGAATGTCAAAATATATTATGAGGGCTTAACCACTACTTTCCTAAATGTCATTTAGGAAAAAATATATTATCATTTTTCAGAAAACATAACATATAACAAATAATTTTCACATAGATATAATCTTTTCAACACAGTACGAGGTAAAAAACAAAACCTAGTCATATCAAGAGATCTATAATAATTGAAATGCATGTATTTTCATGGACCATATTCACAAAATAAATATGGTGCCTGACTAAGAAAAAAGATTTATTACTTGTGTTTGAAAGTAGTGCTTGACTTCTCGTTAACATGTAAATAGTTTTGTAGAGTCTATCAAATACTCTGGCATATGCTTCAATCCCTTATAACACTAATCGGAGAATACTGTGATAACATTTGAATCCCAAAATGCTGAAAATTATTAGATTCCATGGCCAAGTTAACAAAATGACAGACGCTTGATGCAATGTTTGGTTATTTTCCAACAAAATAATTTTATGAGAAAATAATAGAGCTAATGTCTTGTGAAAAATCCTCAGGCAGTTTGTTTAATTAGCTAACCCCCCCCCAAAAAAAAACCTTAACACCCCAGGTGCCACTATGGAACCCTATGGGAGGGACTGGGTTGTATGATCATCTTGAAAATATAGACCGTGAAAATCTTGTAACGTCTTCCAAAGACCAGTGATTTCAGAAGAAGTGATTTAACATAGTTTATACTCTGCCATAGCACATGGCTCAAGAGAACAGAATTTGGCATTTTCCTTACAAACAATTGTGTAGTCCTATGGTCAGAAAAAAATCAATTCTAGCATTGCATCAATTCATTCAGTATCAGAGTTTGATGAGAGAAGACCCAGTCTGGGTCAGAAAGTGACCGCCAGATTTGAGGATTATGATGTTAAGCAGTTATGGACTTCTTTTTAAATTTTTTTTTATTTTTATTATTTTATATATTTTTTTGTACAAGATTATCAAATCTAGACCCATGTCCCCCACCCTATTCCCCCACCCCACCAGAGCTCATGTATTCTGCCACACATGCTTTTCATCTCTGTTATGGACTTCTTTTAGAAGTCAGCAGGTGCATCTGGTGGGATGAAAATGTGGATTTGAATAAAGGAAAAGTGAGGACCATAAACCTCTGAGAACCACTTAAAACCTATGAAGACACATTTCTCCGGCCTCTTCTAATCCCACTGACGATATGTAGGACAAACCACCATCCCTCCCCACAACAGATCACACAACTAAGCTAGCAGAAATGCCGAGGTGTGCTGAAAGAGCTGCGGTCCTCCCTCAGGTCCTTCCCTGACAAGACGGACCTACATGCGCACCAAACTAATTTTCAACATGTTAAAAAAGGATGATACTCCAATTTTACATTACTAAAATCATGGCAATTTTAGTGTAGCCAGCCCTAGCCCAGGCCAGTAGAGGAGGACCTATATTTCTGAGAAATATAGCTCCATTTTGGCTTAGTTGATGCAATTATGAAGACACGAAAGCCATGAAAGTCTGGGTGCAAATTAACCTCACAAAAGAGCTCTGAAAAGCTTGTGACTGAAATAAAGTTTAGAGATAACAGGAAAAGTGTTTTGAGGTTCACTTTACTCATTCACTTTTTACAGTGTTTTTCTTCAGAATCCTCTTGAATACATGTTTATGCCTCTGGGCCATTTCATATTTGCACCTTGGTGGCCCCACTGACATTTGTCCACCACATCCAGTAGTCATAGAAAACAATGCAGCTTAAACTGTTATAAAACAGAGCAGAGAACCTCTGCTAAACAGTTTGATTAGTCACATTCCTCAATAACCAGGAAGTGGTAAGTAACTACTTTCAGAGGTATCAGAAATGGTGGGTGTTGATAAGATTGGAAAAGGTAAAAAAAAAAAAAAAAACCATTTTTTTCTTTCAGCCAATATTCATCAAGCATCTACCCTGATCCTAGTATTAGATGAATTTTTATCTAATCCTCAAGATTCTTAAAGCCTATGATGGGGAAGAGACTGAACAGATTGTTGCAGTTTGACACTGGATGTTGTACCAAAGTTCAAGAGAAGTTGAGAGGTACTTCATCTTGACTCAGTCATAAAAATTTCCTTATGTCAGGAGTTTCAAAAATCAACTTATGATAGACTTGAGTTATCCAGGTGCCTGCCACTCATTGAGACACTCAAAATGTAAGAAGCAGATTTAAGATCAAGGTTGAACTCAGAGCTGTATACATTTCATTCAAGTTCCCAGGGCACTGCAGTTCCCTAGATGTAGTTTAATAATACAGATCTGAAATGCAAGAAATGTTCTCAAATGGAATTACAGACATGTAGAATATTTGTGGCATAATCTTTGAAATATCCTCTGTTGATATAACTATGGCTTTTCCACTTAGGTCCAGCATTAGACAGTAATGCCCAAAGGATACCTGTCCTGGATTTCATTTCTTTTTGTTTTTATTGAAACATAATATTTGCATATTTATATGAGGTATATTATGTTACAAGGTGTGGTGGTTTGAATGTGTGTCCCCCATAGGCTCTAGGTATTCAGACATTTGTCTCCAGTTGGTGGCGCTGTTTTGGAGGTCTTAGAAGGTGTGGCCATGCTGGGGGAAGTGTGTCACTGGGGGCGGGCTTAGAGAGTTTAACAAGCCTCGTGGTGTACAGTTGCCCTCTCTCTGTTTCTTGTGCTCTTTGCGAGATGTGACCCTCGGTTTGCTGCTCCAGATCCAGCCGCCAAGCCTCCCGCCACAACAGACTCTAATTCCCTGGAACCACCAATCGTAAGCTCAAATAAACTCTTCCTTTTATAAGTTCCTTGGTCATGGTGCTTTATCACAGCAACAGAAAAGTGACTAATACATAAGGTGTGTTACATTATAAGGTATGTTATGGTAATTAAACAGTTTATACAATGTGCTATAATCAAATGAAGGATATAAGAGTTTCCATCTCTTTAACCATTAATCAGTTTTATGTATTGAGAATGTCACGCATGTCTAGTTATTTTTGAAATGACCATAGACTTTTTCCCAAAAGTTATTCTATTTACTATACCTAAAAAGACACAAAATCCTTTCACTCTGTTTGTTGATTTTAACTTGTATTGAACTTTCTGTCCCTTTTTCCTGGACTTCCTGGTCCTTAGTGATTACTGCCTTATTCCATTCTTCTACAAGATATGTCCAAATGAATGAAAATGTGGTTTTTATCTTTCTACATCTGACCTGTTTCACATAGCACAATGATTTTCAGTTCCATCCATGTGGCTGCTAATGATAGGATTATGTCATTTCTCATAACTGAATAGTATTCCATTCACATTTATCCACCCATCAAAAGGGATCTGGTTACAAAAAAGAGGGGGTACCATACAAACTGGTATGGAAAGATACTCCATTGAAGTGTTAAGTTTTATTTTTTTAATTTTATTTATTTATTTTTATGTATATGAATGTACTGTCTGCATGCAGGTTTTGTGCACCCATGTCGTGCAGTGCCAGGGAAGTCAGAAGAGGGCATCAGATTCCCCTGGAACTCGAGTTAAAGATGGTTCTCAGTTGCCATGTGGGTGCTGGGGATCGAACCCAGGTCTTTTGCAAGAGCAGTTGGCGCTCTTAACCACTAGGCCATCTCTCCAGCCCTGTAGTGTTGTTTTAAAACCAGGCAAAGATATGACCAAAAAAGAAAACTATAGACCCGTTTCACTAATAAACATAGATGCAAAAATTCTCAACAAAATACTTACAAACCAAATACAGGCACATATCTAAAAGCTCATCCACCATGACCAAGCTGGATTCATACAAGAGATGCAGGATGGTTCAACATATGTAAATCAATAAATGTCATAAAGCACATAAAAGGACTGAAAGGGGGCTGGAGAGATGGCCTAGTGGTTAAGAGCGCCGACCACTCTTACAGAGGACCCGGGTTCGATCCTCAGCACCCACATGGCGGCCAAGAACCATCTGAAACTCCAATTCCAGGAGAACTCCAGTTCCAGGGGAATCCGACACCCTCTTCTGACCTCCATGGCATTGCACAACATGGGTGCACACACTTGCATGCAGACAGTACATTCATACATATACAGAAATAAATAAAAAATTAAAAAATATATTTAAGAAAGGACTGAAAGACAAAAACCACATGGTCATCTCAATTGATGCAGAAAAGGCCTTCACCAAAATTCAGCATGCCTTCATGTTTAAAGTCTGGGAGGGATCTGGACTGGAGGGAACATTCCTCAACACAATTAAAGCCATATACAATAAACCCACAGCCAGCATTATCATAAATGGGGAAAAACAAGAAGTGTTCCCCTTAAAGTTAGGAACCCAGCAAGCTGCTCTCTATTCCCACTGCTCTTCAATATAGTGCTTGAAATGCTGTGAGAGCCATAAGACAAGAAAAGGAAATCAGAGGAATACTAAATGGAAAAAAGGAAATAAAACTATCCCTTTTTGCAGATGACATGATGGTTTACCTAAGGGATGACAAAAACTCCACCAGAAAACTTCTAGAAACCATCAACAGCTTCAGTAAAGTGGTGGGATACAAAATTAACTTAGAAAAATTGGTAGATTTTCTTATGCCAATAACAAGCAATTGGAGAAGGAATACAAGAAGACTTTTCCACTCCCAATAGCCTCCAAAAAAAAAATAATAAATTATCTAGCAACAAACCTGACTAAACACCCAAAAATCTCTACAAAGAAAAATTTAAATCCCTCAAGAAGGAGATTAAGGAAGATACTAGAAGATGGAAGAACCTCTTACGCTCATGGATTGGAAGAATCAATATAGTAAAAATGACCATCCTACCCAAGGTGATATACAGATTCGATGCAATCCTAATTAGAATCCTCACAAGCTTCTTCACACACCTAGAAAAAAAATGTCCTAAAGTTCATATGGAGAAACCAAAGACCCCAGATAGCCAAAGCAACCCTGAGCTAAAAGAGCAATACAGTGGGGAATTGCCATGCCAGACTTCAAAACTATATTACAATGCTATAGTCATAAAAACAGCCTGGTATTGGCACAAAACAGGCCTGTAGATCAATGGAACAAAATTGAGGATCCAAACCTGAGCACATCCAAATTCAGCTACCTCATATTTGACAAAAGGGCCAAGAAGACATGTAGACAATCCCCCAGGCCTGCTGGGGAATTTCGTCGTCTGACTGCGAATGAAAGAGGGTGAGAGATGCAGAGTCAAGACACAGACCCTGGGAATCGGGTGAATGCAGGCAGAGGGCGAGCTGCTGTGGACTCATTCATTGTGGGCAAGGTTAGGGTTTATGTACCGTTCACATTCTGTTCTCCTCTTAGTGCAGTTGTCCTCGTGTTGCCTTGTGATTGGTCCAGGTCTGCAACTCAGCTGCTTGTATGGTCTCACCTGCCAGGGGCAGGTTAGGTTGATGAGGGACAAGCTCTGCACAGGCGTGCTGCATAATTCTCAGCATACTGGCTAATACATTTCCACCCTTTGTATTTAATTTTGCATGAGGAGCAGTCCAGTGGGGGAGTTCGGGTGCTTTGCCAGAACCTTGTTGACCACACCTCTGGCATTCTGACATTTAGACTGCATCTGGTTTTGCAGGATCTTACTCATCTTTGACTGGCCAGCCACTGAGGGAAGAGGCCAGGAGCGGTACCTTGGAGGGGAGAGATAAGCTCATTCCAGTGAATTGTGGATGGATGAGAGCCAGAGGCAATTCCCGTGAATTGTGGATGGATGAGAGCCCCACCTCATCAGGAGGGGCCTGTGCAGAGTCCCTATTGACCATGGCTGAGAGGACCTGGGCCGTTGTTTTGTTGACCTGGTGTTGGCTGCAGGCAAAATGAAACAGACACCTGACGAGAAAAAGGCAGAGAAAGGCCAGGAGGTAGAGGATGCCCCAGGTGACCAATGTAGCAGGATCAAAAATGGACTTTAGCTTAGACCACACCTGTGAAACAAAACTAGTATCAAAGGCGATGACCTCGGGGTGGGTAGAGTTAAGGGAGATAATTTGAGAACCAAGGGTCAAGATGTAGTTAATAAACTGTTGTGACCAGGGGACTTTACTAATGTCACCAAGTTCACGATGTAGATGTGTAATATTGAGGACTTTGTAGGGGGTCAGGCAGAATGAGGAAAACCTGAGGTTGCAACTCATTTCTCCCTCTCAGTATGAGGCCTTCAAATACTTGAAGGAAGTTCACAAGAGTTAACCACATTTGGTGTTTCCAAGATGGAATGATCTCTGCTAGGGGGGTTGTATTGGGTCCTTAGCACCATGATTTTAATGGAATTTACCTAGTGGTCAATAAATCTGACAAGTGAGTTAGGGATGCATGAGACACAAGCCAGAGCAACCAGAAGGATCAGTCCACTGACAGATCCAGGAAGTCCTCAGCTCTCAGCTGAGAAAGAAACTGGCTCTTTTGGGGGGTCTTGACCCTAAACTGCCTAGCCAATTTTTAGCTCCTACTTTTATCACATTACCCTCTGAGAAGGTTACCCCAATTGTCAAGAGGGAATAGGGGCATCATCCGCTTTGACTTCTTCCATGCTGAAAAGGGGCATAGGAGGTAGCGATTGGGGTACCCCTGCTCAGTGGATCTATCAAAAGTCCCTAAAAAGTATAGTTGCAGAGAGAACAAAATCCTTGACCAGCACCTGTGAAGGCGAGAGTAGCTAGGTACATTTTCTAGGCAAGGAACCAAGAGAGGAAGGAACAGTGTGAATTAAATGTCCAACTTGAAAGTCCATTAGAATTTCGCAATGAGGGGTTCCGAAGCATCCATTATTGGGCTTCTCCTTTTGTTCATTTGCCCATGATGTCTGGACTCAGCATCTGCTTTCCAGAAATTTTTGATAGTCACAGTGTGAGTTTTCCCTTAGGTAACTGCTTAAACCAAAGATCCCAGATAGCCAAAGCAACCCTGAGCAAAAAGAACAATACAAGGAGGGATTGTCAGACTATATTACAGTGCTATAGTCATAAAAACAGCCTGGTATTGGCACAAAACAGGCCTGTAAACCAATGGAACAAAACTGAGTATCCAAACCTGAGCAAATCCAATTTCAGTCACCTCATATTCAACAAAGGGGCCAAAAAGACTCAATGGAGGAAAGACAGCATCTTCAGCAAATGGTGTTGGCACAACTGGATCACCACTTGTAGAAGAATAAAACTAAACCCCTACCTCTCACTGTGTACAAAACTCAACTCCAAATGGATCAAAGACCTCAATATGAAACCCAAAACTCTGAAAATGATAGGAGAAAATGTTAGTAGTAACCTACAAGACATAGGTGTAGGAAAAGACTTTCTAAATCAGAAAGCAGATGCACAAACAATTGACAATTGGGACCTTATTAAACTCAAGAGCTTCTATACAGCAAAAGAAACAATAAAGTGATGAGAAAACCCAGAGAGTGGGAGGAAACCTTCACCAGTGATACATCTGATAGAGCATTAACATCCAAAGTGTATAAACTACTCAAAAAACCAAGGACGAAGAAAACAAATTACCTACTCAAAACATGGAGTAAAGAGCTGAACAGAGACTTCACAAATGAAGAAGTAAAGATGGCTGAGAAACATTGTAAAAAGTGTTCAGCATCTTTAATAATTAAGGAAATCGAAATTAAAACCAATGTAAGATTTCATCTTACTCCAGTGAGACTAGCTATTATCCAGAAAACAAAGGACACCAAATGCTGGAGAGGTTGTGGAGAAAGGGGAACACTCATCCACTGCTGGTGGGAATGTAAACTTTTGCAAACCCTATGGAAAATAGTGTGGAGAACTCTCAGGAAACTGAAAAAGAGCCTACCACCTGACCCGGTCATCACCACTCCTGGGTATATACCCACAAGACTCATCCTATTGCAGAGATACATGCACATCTATGTTTATTGCAGCTCTCTTCACAATGGCAAAGATCTGGAAGCAACACAGGTATCCCTCAACTGATGAGTGGATAGAGAAAATGTGGTACATCTACACAATGGAATTCTATGCAGCAGTAAAGAAAGATGACATCATGAACTTTGCAGGTAAATGGATGGGACTTGAAGCCATTATGCTAAGTGAAGTAACACATTACCAGATAAACAAAGGACAAATGGTATCCCTCATTTGTGGATGCTAGCACCAATCCCATGGTTGAAAGGCAAGCTGAGAAAAGTTAATATTATATTTCTTTTTATCTGAAGGCAACTATGCTGTTATAATGTGACTTCCTTAATGGGCTCTAGAATTAACTGAACACTTACTTTTAGACTCCGTAAATGTGGTATATGTAAGGAGGGTGTGTATTCCTATTAGAGTAATATAAAATTAAAGGGAAAAATGTGAACTCCTTAAAAAAAGCAAACAGTATTATAAAATACTATTGTTTGCATAAAAGAAACACGAACAAACACAATATATAAAATTACACAAGCTGATTAAATTAGAGCCACCAGCTTGGAGAACTGGGTGGTGATTAGGAGTCAGGGGTAGAGGATCTACTTTTCTACTTTCCACTGTCTGTTTCTTCTTGGGCATTGCATTAAAGTTTGGGGGTTTGCTCGTTTGTTTAATTTTTGTGGTGGTAGTGGTTCACCACACATGAACAGAAATCAGTTCTGCTGTGCTATTTTATTTTATTTGTATGGAAATAAGGAGGGTAACCTTTCAACTCACACTACATCCATGGCTGCATGGTATATACCCTACCTACAAGGTGGGCTTTAGACATTAGAAAGACAAGATCCAGGATGCAGAAGTGATGAAGAATGAAATGCCTACATTGGAGCTCCAGTTCTGTGGAGTGACTACTACAGGTGATGAGGAGGGACAGAATAGCATGCTTACATCTCAGCATTGCTCTGAGGACCCAGTGAAGTCAATCAATTCTATGTAATGGCAAAACATATTTTAAAATAAGGTATTATTCGACTAATATTTGTTCAATGTTTATTATACTCCAGATACTTGGTTAAAGTGGGATTGACTTTGTATTTCATTAATAGTTCTTTTTCTTATAAACCTGCATCATTTTTTTAAAAAAAGAATTACACATTAAGTATAACCAGCATTCTATGGTTTCTCTACTTATATTGTCAAATTCTTCCACATTTCCCCTGAAAAACAGTTCCAAGAACCATGTTGGTCAACTTTAGTCACAACAGTGCCATCACTATTTTGTATCAGTTTTCAGAGTAATTCCTTTTGTGTCGCTGTAACCAAATATCTTATTAAAGATTGATCTTGGCTCATAATTTAGTTCAGAACAGTTGATGGTTTCTTGACTCCATGCATTTGAGCTTAATCCCATGGCACCAAGTGCATATGGCAAGGGAAGTTCTCCATCTCATGGTGCTTCATAGGAAGCAAGGAAAGTGGACATGACCAGTGACTAGGTATAACCTTCAAAGATATGCTCCCAGTTATGCACTTCCCTCTCTAGAGCCCACCTTCCAACACTGCATGGGCAACTGGGGATCAACTGTTCAACAAGTGTGCCCATGGCAATTCTTTGCATTAAACCTTATTATACCTTTTAGTATTTTGAGGTATATTCTTTCTACTTTTAATTTGTTGTGAATTTTTATCATGAAAGGCTATCGAATCTTATACAATCCTTTTTGCATTAATTTAATTGATCATAGAGGTTCTCCCTTATTAGATTGATGTGGATGTCATGATTATAGGTTTTCATATGTCAAACCATCCTTGCATTCCTTGGATAAATCTCACATGACCATTATGTATGCTTTGTTTGATTTGCTATTGATTTGTTGGTATTTCATTGAGAATTTTTGCATCTGTAATCATCAGGAATACGGAGTTTAGTAGATTTTTGTTGATGTAGATTTGGTTTTGATTACCAAGGTAATGGTAATGTCATAAAAATTACTTAAACAAAGTTTCTTCCATTTCTTTAAATGTTTTGAAGAATCAGAAGCCATTAGGCATTAGATTTTTTTGAAGTAGAGACTTTTAATTATTGTTTCAATGTTCCCAGTTTTTGTTTTTGTTTTGTTTTTTTGAGGGAGGAAAGGTTTATTCTAGGCCATGGTTTATAGGATATGGTCCATCATGTTGGAGAAGGCATGGTGGTTGGGATGGCTGGATCTGGAGTGGTAGTGAAAGGGAAGAAAGACCATCCCCTAGAGGGTTCTTAGCCTCATTCATAAAAGAATTTAAGGATAGACCCAAATGGTGGCTTCAGGACAATGTTATTAGAATTTTAAAGAAAAATTCTCAGGGCAGGCAAGCTGGGAATCTCAGCAGCTGCCTTGAAGAGGGGAATGGGGGTGGGCAGGGGGTTGCTTATCTGTCTGACTAGAGGAAAGTAGGTGTTGAGGTAGCTCACTATTACTGTATCAAAATCAATCTCTCTTTTCTTTCTCTCTCTAAATCTAATAAGTGTCTTTTGCATTGAGATGGTCTGATGCTGAATGTACACACTTATCATTTTCATATCTTCTTGATGGCTGATTCCTTTATCAATATATAATGATGATATTTTTCTCTTTCTTATTCTTACCTAAAGTCTCATTTCATCTGATAGAAATGTAGCTACTCTTGCTTGTTTGGGGTTTCTATTTATGAGGTATGTATTTTTCAACCCTTCTCTTTTAGCCTGTGCATATCCTAACCAAAGAAGCAAGTCCTGTGTTAGCAGTAACTAGTTCAGTCATGTTTTAATCTACTCAACTAGTCTATGTATTTCAATTGGTGGATTTAGTCCAGACATGTAAGTTTATTATCTATAAGAATAAACTTCCTTCTTGTATTGTTAATTGAGGTCTGCTTTCTTTGTACACTTTTGCTTCTATTTCTTCTGCTGTGTACTTTGTGAATTGGTAGTTTTCTCTTATGCTAAAATTTAATTTTCTTGTTTTTCATTTTCATATATCTGTTCTAGTATAATATATATTTTTCCTGTGACTTTATGATGGTAGGTATCATCATTGCATTTATATTGTAAGACTCTCATCAGTGTTTCTTGTAAGGCTTGGCTGTTGGAAATGAATTCCTTGTTTCTCTTACCAGAAAAATATTTTACTTTTCTTTCAGCTTTGACTGAAAATTCTGCTGCTTATAGTATTATTGGTTGGTAATATTTTTCTTTACATACTCTCGGTCTGTATTCCCATTCTTGTAGAGCCTGTAAGTTTTCTCCTGAGAAATGTACTCTGAGTCTAACACATGTTCCCATATTTGCAACTTGATTCTTTTCTCTTGTTTTTAGGATTCAGTTTTTGTCTCGTGCTTTTGTTATTTTGACTATACTATGCTATTTTCAAATATTACATGTTTTCATTAGATCTTATTAGAGTCCCTTGAATTCTTGAATCTGTGTGTCCAAATATCCTTGAATTTGGGGTAAGTTTTATTATTTTATGAAATTGGTTTTCAAGGCCTTTTCCCCTTTCTTTCACATTATAGAATTCCTGTACTTTTTTTTAAGTTTTTTTTTTATTAATTTTATTTATTTCTGTATGTGTACGAATGTATTGTCTGCATGCAAGTCTGTGCACCCGTGTCGTGCAATGCCACAGAGGTCAGAAGTGGGCGTCGGATTCCCCTGGAGCTGGAGTTCTCCTGGAGTTGGAGTTTCAGACGGTTCTCAGCCGCCATGTGGGTGCTGGGGATTGAACCCGAGTCCTCTGCAAGAGCAGTCGGCGCTCTTAACCGCTAGGCCATCTCTCCAGCCCCAGAATTCCTGTAGTTTTTATATTGGTCATCAGACTCTGGTCTCTTAGGCACATGTGCTTTCTACATCTGACAATATTTGTGATAGTCTGAGTTCTGTGATCTGGGAAATATACAAGTTTCTTCTTTGGAGTGGAGGCATCTCTTTTGAATCAGTCAGATCCCAACCTTTATTTAAAATTCTTACATACAACAGAATTTCTCCTGGAGTTCGTGCCACGAGTCTGCTGCTATCATGTGGGTCGCTCACAATTTCTTGCTTACCTTTCAGTAGATTACTGCCCACAGCTGGGAGGTCAGAGTTGAAGATGTCAGTTGGGGTTTTTCTTATCCTTCATGGCCTTTAGGTTTCCTTATAACTGTGTGACCTTGGATAAACAACAGCTTGGAACATTCCAGTTCCATTTCTAAAACAGATTTTCTAGTGTCTGCTGATGCTGGTTCCCCAACATCTTTATACTTTCAATGATTCCTCTAAGATATATGTTGGCAACCAGCCCCCTTTGTGGCTGATTGGCTCGTGGATGGGCAAGACTGAGCTAGGTGAAACCATCAAGACACAAAAGAAAAGTTTTTTCTTTCACAATATAGGTTGGGAATCACGAAGCTGATAGCAGATATATCCTGCTCATGATATTGTTGAGCCTTAAGATGAAGTGAGTGTTGTGAGACAGGATGTCAACCCTTGAAAGGTCCTTGATAAAGCTGGTAAGGAATTGATAAACTTGAAGCCTGTTCTGTTGCCATACTTTTCATTATTATGGAGTTTGTCTGAGTTCCAGGAATGTTTACTCACAGTCACAAGCTCCATAATGAAGAAAAAAAAAAAAACAAAGATGGAGATACCTGAGTTTTGTGGTGATTAAAGAAATAGGGGCTGGAGAGATAGCCTAGCGGGTAAGAGCACCGACGCTCTTGCAGAGGACCCGGGTTCGATCCCCAGCACCCACATGGCGGCTAAGAACCGTCTGTAACTCCAATTCCAGGAGAACTCCAGTTCCAGGGAATCCGAGACCCTCTTCTGACCTCCGCGGCATTGCACGACACGGGTGCACAGACCTGCATGCAGACAATACATTCATACACATACAAAAATAAAAAAAAAATTAAAAAAAAAATTAAAAAAAAAGAAAAGAAAAGAATATGTGTAAAATGCTTTTCCTTACACGGTGCCTAGACTTATGAGACATTCTCAATGTATCACAGCTGTCATTGTTATTATCTTTAAAAAGAAACCTGAGAAAGTGTTCACAACACTTGCTTTGAGGAGAGGACTTGAGAAGTATTTGAGTGTGTCTGGTTGTGTGTGTGTGTGTGTGTATCTGTGTCTGTGTGTCTCTATTTGTGTGTCTATGTGTATCTTTGTGTCTCCATTTATGTCTCTGTGGATATCTGTATATGTCTGTGTGTATCTCTGTGCCTGCGTTTCATTGTCTGTGTGTTCTCTGTGTGTATCTGTGTCTGTGTTTCTGTGTGTGTATGTGTGCTTGTCTTGATTTTTCAAAAAAAAAAAATAAGGTGACTTTCTCAACCAGAAAATGCATATATCCCTGTGAAGGAATATCAACTTTATGCTTTAAAGCCTAACCAGTGACTTCTTTAGGAACTTTCAGAGTAAGTACAGCCAGGCTTTATCTCTGACATTCATCTGAAGCCTGAGAAAACCAGAGTGGATGTCTTTTAGAATAAAAAGACAGAGTGGTAAAAAGAGAGAAGATTTCTGGCCAGAGGGGAAAAAAAGAATTGCAATCCTATGGCTCGAATGGTAGGGACAAAATGACGAGTCAGGAGTGGTATGGGCTGACTGTGCTCTGACTGGAAGAGAAACACTCTCTTTCAGGAAATCGCTCTGAACAACACATTTTGCAGAGAGCTGGGATCAGGCCCTACAGATGAGCCTGCCATATCAGCAGGACATTTGCTTCCTTGTCTTTATGAAAATTACTTCACTTAGACAATGGCCAACTCAGCAGTAACCAATAAGAACCGCCACCCCGAACTTCTCCACCATTCTGAGTCATGGGAACTCTGGAAGTCCTGCTGCTCCATGAGGATGCAGAAGCCATGGCTTAGACATGGCTTGGGGGTGGATGTGACTTGCAATATAAACATAGAAAAATCTTGTATTTCATGCACCTTAAATGACCTTAGAAATTTCCTACTTGTTTTAAACACTTTCCACGGATGGTTGTATAAAATCATCTTTTCTCTTATGCCATGGTATCCCCAGGCCTGATCCATCCATTCCTAGGCAATTCAAAATAGTATTGAGGTCTTGGTTCTTTTTTATTTTTTATCACTTAACCTGTAGTAGCTAACTGTGTTCAAATTATAAAGAGGAAAATTTTGACTTTCTTCCTTTTCTTTGTTTCTGTGTTTCAATTTAGGAACTGGAGTTTAGAATGGGATGCTAGAAAGCTAGCCAACTCTTCATTTGTTAGATACAACATTTGTTACATCATTAGTAGCATACCCCATTCAAAGATCTCTCTCCCTAATAAAAAGTGCTTAAAGAGTAAACATTTAAGCTTTGAAAACAAAACATATTTCAACTAAGGTAACATGGTGTTCAGAACATCATAATATGAAGATAAAAGCACACATCAACCTTTTTCTTTCACAAAACTGTCCCACTTGTCATTTTGGGAATCTAGCCCATGAAGTATGTGTTTTGATCATATATAATAGATTGTTTCTGACTGGTTGTCAATGTGAAAATTAAAACTTCTTGCTGGCAAAATGCAACAGCAACTTTGGTAAAGAGAAATTAATCACTTGTTCCAAATACTAAAGATATCACAGCCATGAAATCAGTATTTCACTAAGAACTCTTATTTGCTTTTTCACAAATCATGTCAAATCTACAGTTTAAATTAAGGTAAATTGTTTTTAATAACCATGATGGTCCATTCTCTATACATCTGGGGAATAAATACAACATGCTGGTACATTTGGTGGGGATGCTAAACGACTAGGAAAAATTCCACTCATGAAAAGCTGTGATTCACATATTTAAATTAATCATATTATAAAAATCATGTATTTATCTCCTAATAAATTAGAAAAGTAAAGGAAACAAGATCAACAAACACAGCTGAGCATCTACTTAAGAATAATCTTTGCCAATAAATTTTAAACAGTTTCAAAGAAGCATTAACTTTCTCCTATATTGTTAAACACACAGTTTTCCATATAAAGAAATGAACCTATAAAGAAAAAAACAATAGCATAACTATTTATTTTGTAATAATTAAAAACCAGTACACATGACAATTATGTAATATAATCCTCTACATTTAAGGATGTGGGGGGTTCTAATTCTATTGTCATACAAAAATGAATATAAGCATATGGTACATATTTTTAATTATGACCCAGAAATTGTTATACATGTCATGTCTTAATTTTTACCATAATTTTAGACCAGCACAAATAGCTATTATAGTCTTCACCTAGTACATGAGTCACAAGACATATAGCTAGCATTTCTAATATAAGAATTATATTAGAAATGGTGTTACTTTTTATATCTGTTCTGCCAATTTCAAGATAATTTGACCCAAGAAAAGTTAGGTTTACTTCCCTGAAGTAGTGGCATGTTCCCCAGAAGGAGACAGTTTGGATGGACTTTGTGAATTATTTTCAGCTTGGTTCCAGTCAATAGGTATGTTCCCTGTTATTGGAAAACTACAAACCAGAATATGGGGTTTGGGGAAGTAAATAGAATACTTCTGTTTGTAGTAAATTGTTTATATTTAAGATATGCCTAAAAATGTTTAAAATCTTCAATTATCAGCTTTGCATGCTTACCCTATGGTGTTAAATTTCTTCCAGTCAATGTTTATGCAAGGCTTCTTAGGCTTTTCTTCAAGCTTTATATAAATATGATGCAGTAATTAAAAGTACCAGATTGGTGTAACTTAACTTTTTTAGATGCTTAATGTCCATACTTAAGGCCCATACCAATTAGGCCAAGGTATTTAAGGGACAATTTTGTTCCTTGTTCTTTGAGATCAATTGGTCCCAGGGGATTCTATATGGGGGCATCTCTTAAAAATGTTCTGCAATTGTGAATCACCAGGCTTCCTGTGCAGAGAGGTCTTGGAAATCCACTAAGAGAACCTTAGCCAGCACCCAATCTATAAAGAGGAAGCTCAACATAGAGGAGAGTCTCCTTGTGCCCCAAAGGGAATCCTAGTCTAGCAAGATCTGACATCATCCTTGGTAAATAGAACTGGTTAAGAATGGGCACTCCCCACTTCCTGAAAACCCGAGTGCCCTCTAAAGACCAGAACCTCAGATGACCTTGAGAAAACAAAGTTTGGTAAATCTGGGCTAATTGTGTGGACTTAAGCATCCAAAAAGATAGTATAATCAAAAGATACATACTCTGTATATTTCTTTTAATGCCTGAAAACCTTCCCCTCCACATAATGGGTGTAAAGTTACATGAAATAATGTTAAAAAGGCATAAAAATCGTTATCTTGTCCTTGATTAACAGAGTAGGGTCACCTGCAGCCAAAGGACAAGTCCACTATTGCTGTTAATTAATGGCCAATAATAAAATTTTCTCTTTCTTTCTAGCAACTAAGTGGAAACTCAAATCCTGACTATTAAAACACCTGAAAAGCAGATCATGAGTCCAGACATCATGGCCAGATGAACAAATAGATGCTTTGAAACTCCTGATCAAGAAATTCTCTTGGACTCTTAAGTTGGACATTGGAATTCACCCTGTTCTTACTTTCCCTGGTCCCCTGCCTAGATCATGTACCTAGCTACTCCTGCCTTCATTTTGCTTTCATGGGCACCAGTCAAGGATTTTTTTCCCTCTACAGTTATACTTGGGGATCTTTCAGATTGACCCTCTGAATGGGAGGTTCCCCAGTTGCCACATCTAACATCACTTTTCAGTATGGAAGAAGTCAGAGCAGCAGCATCCTGATTTCTTTCTGGTGATTGGGGTGACCCTTTTCAGAGGGTAACATAACTAAACAGGAATTAGAAATTGACTAGCAGTTTAGGGATGAGACCCCCCCCAAATTAACCAGACTCTTTCTCAACTGAGAACTCAAGGCTTCCTGGACAAGCCAGTAAACACATATCCTTCTGGTATCCCCAAAAGAGCAGGAGAAGAAGAAAGAAAAGAGAACAAAAAGGAAAAAAAGAAAAAAGTAAGAGAAAATTACATATCAAGCCTTGCAGATTGATTCTTTATTTCAACAGAATAAGAAATGGAACCCCCTTTTGTTGTTTTCTTTTTGCTTTGTTTTATTATTATCATTTTGTATTGTTTCTGTTTTCCTGCAAAAAGAAAAATATAAACCCCTGAAGAAAGAGATTGAAAATGACATCAAAAGATGGAAAGACATCCCATGCTCATGGATTGAGAAAATTAAAATAGTAAAAATGTCCATTTTACCCAAGTTGATATACAGACTCAATGTAATCCCAATCAAAATCCCCATGAGCTTCTTAACAGACTTGGAAAAAAAATCCTTAAATTCACATGGCAAAACAAAAGACTCCAAATAGCTAAAGCAACCCTGAGTGAAAAATGCAATACAGGGGTGATTGCTCTACCAGACTTCAAACTGTATTACAGGGCCATAGTCATAAAGACACCCTGGTACTGGCACAAAAACAGATCCATTGACCAATGGAACAAAATTGAAGATCCAAACTTGAGCTCATACAATTTCAGCCACCTCATATTTGACAAAGGGACAAAAAATCCTCAATGGAGAAAGAATAGCATCTTCAGCAAGTGGTACTGGCAAAATTTGATCACCGTTTGCAGAAGAACAAAATTAAACCCCTACCTCTCACCCTGTACAAAAATCAACTCCAAGTGGATCAAAGATCTCAATGTGAAGCCTGAAATCCTGAAGGTGATAGAAGAAAAAGTTGGCAACAACCTACAAGACATAGGCATAGGAAAAGACTTTCTAAGTCAGACAGCAGCTGCATGGGAAATAAGGTCAACAGTTGACAAATGGGACTTCATCAAACTCAAAAGCTTCTGTACAGCAAAAGAAACAATCAAGGAAGTAAATAGAAAACCCACAGAGTGGGAGGAAATCTTCATCAGTGCTACATCTGACAGAGCATTAATGTCAAGAATATATAAACTATTCAAAAAACAAAGAAGTAAGAAAAAAATGACCTACTCAAAAGATGGAGCTATCAGCTGAACAGAAACTTCACCAGTGAGGAAGTAAAGATGGCTGAGAAACATCTTAAAAAGTGTTCAACATTATTAATAATTAAGGAGATGCAGATTAAAATCACTCTCAGATATCATCTCACTCTGATACAACTAGCTAAGATCAAGAAAACAAAAAACACCAAATGCTGGAGAAGTTGTGAGAAAAGGGGAACACTCATCCACTGCTGGTGGGAATGTAAACTTGTACAACCACTATGGAAAGCAGTGTGGAGAACCCTTAAAGGACTCGGAATGAGTCTACCACCTGACCCAGTCATACCACTTCTGGGTATATACCCCAAAGACTCATCCTACAACAAAGATACATGCACATCCATGTTTATTGCAGCTCTCTTCACAATAGTGAAAAGCTGGAACCAACCCAAATCCCCCTCACCAGAAGAGTGGATGACAAAAATGTGGTACATCTACACAATGGAGTACTATTCAGTGGTAAAGAAAGATGACATTATGAACTTTACAGGTAAATGGATGGAGCTCAAAGCCCTTATGCTAAGTGAAGTAACACAGTCCCAGAAAAATAAAGTGAATGGTTTTCCTCATTTGTGGATGCTAACACCAAACCCCCCAGATGAAAGGCAAGCTGAACAACATTAGTGTTGTATTTCTGTTTATCTGAAAGCAACTATGTTGTTATAATGTAAATCTCTTAACTGGCTCTAGAATCCACCCACCACTTAATTTCAAACTCTGTAATTACTGTATATGGGTGGAGAGTATGTATCCATATTTTAGAGTAATATAAAATTAATGGAGGAAAATGTGAATTCCTAAGCATAAAAATAAGACTGAGAGAAAGATGCAGGACAGTTATGGCAGAATGCATGATCTGGGGTGGGGCGGGGGGAAGGGAAAAGGGAATATGCCTAAAGTGAATTGAAAAATGATGTCCAAAATACACAAAACATTAATAAAAGCATTTAAAAAAAAGAATTTGAACATGGGTCCTGGAGAGTTGGCTCAGAGATTAAGAGCACCAGCTGTTCTTGCAGAGGACCCAGGTTTGATTCCCAGCACCCACATTGTGGCTAACAACCAGTTTGTAACTCCAGATCCAGGGGACTCTTCAGACCTCCACGGGCTTTGCATGACACAGTTGCACATACACTCGTTCAGGTAATATACTTGTGTGCATAAAAATAATAAATAAAATATTTTTAAAATAATTTTAAAAAGTGTCTGAACATAAACTATGTAAATGATAAATGTGATAGCTGTTTAAATAAAAATAAAAAATAAAAATTACCAAAGCATTATGAAAAAATAAATAAATCTATCCTTTGTTTTTGCTTTGAACTAGCAAAACATCGTATGTTTGTATTTCTACTGTGCATGTCCTTTGAATCATCAATAATGGTCCTTCTTTATTTTAATTCACTTTGGATACCAATCCAAATGCAGCTAGCACAATACTCAAATACTTTCTTCAGTACAGGAAAGGTTAAAGAATTTTTTTCTTTGTAGAATACCATTTTCCAAACCATGTTACACAAATCCCTAGCCCTAAAGAAAGTAAGGTGGTTTGTGTTTAAAAGAGTGCTGTGTATTACCTGACTTCAAACTATACTACAGAACCATACTGACAAAGACTTCTTGATGACAAACACAGAAATACAGATTAGTGGGCTCCAATAGAGGACTCAAAAATAAACCCACTTAGCTATGGACTCCTACCTTCCACAGAACTATCAGAAAATATCCTGGAAAAAAGACAGTAGGTGCATTCACCAAATGCTGCTGACAAAACTGGAAATTCAACTACAAAAGAACAAAATTAGATCCATTAAGTCTTACTCTGCACATAAGTCAACCCGAAGTAAATCAAAGATTTAATTTAAAACATAAACATTGAAACTACTAGAGAAAAACATCTTGGGATATATGTATAGACAAGAACTTTCAGAACAGTATCCCAATAGCATGGGAAATAGCCCCAAGAATTGAAAAACTGGAATTACATGAAATTAAGAAAGTTCTGAACAGAAGAAAAGACAATTTGCAGAATGGGGAAATGTCTTTGCCAGTTATATTTCATTCATGGAGTTCATATCTAGAATATAAAAACTGCAAATATTAAACATCAAAACCCTAAAATTACCATCAGTATAAATGGAACAATGAGCTAAACTTCTCTCCAAAGAAGACATACAAATGGCCAATAAATATTTAGGAAAATGCTTAACATTCTTTGCCATCAGGAAATTACAATAAAACTGCTTTAAGTCCCATCTCAGCCCAGTCAGAATGGCTATCATCCAGAAAACAAATAGCAACAAATTCTGACAAGGATGTGAGGAAAGAGGAAACTTTTGCACTGCTGGTCAGAGTGTAAACTGCTGTAACCACTATGGAATGAATAAAGAGTTATATAAAACTAAAAATTATATTTAAAAAATTAAAGCTACTATATGAATCAGTAATGCCACTCCTTATCTTGTACCCAAAGGATGCTATACCATACCAGAGGGACACTTGCATACCTATATTCATTGTGGCTCTATTCACAATAGCAAAGAAATGGAATCAGCCTAAATTTCCATCAACAGATGAATAGATAATGAAAATGTGGTATATAAATGGAATTTATTCAGCCATAAGGAAAAATAAAATTTGTAAGAAAGCGGATGAATACTTATCTGGCAGGGGAGATACCATGATCACGAAGGTGGTTTTCCCAGGGCAAGGCTTATCCATTTCACTCCAGATGTGCTGCCCCCTGAGATTTTCCCAAATGTGGGAAACTCGACTGCATAATTTGTGGTAGTGGGGGACTGCGTTCACGCTCTCCCCTGAAAAAAAAAAAGTGGATGAAACTGGAAAACATTCTATTAACTGAGGAAAACAAATACTACAGGTCCTATCTCATATGTAGATTTGACATTTTAATTTTTATATGTGTCTTTATGTGGGAGTGAGCTTGGCTAAAGGTCAGGAAATGAGAAAGGAACCCATGAAAGGGGGAAAAGGCAAGAAGTTGGAAGTCTTCCAGAGTACCTGTGATTTGAAAGTTGAAAGGGACAGAAGTGTACAAGAAGTGTAGGGGTGCAGAATAATTTGGAAGAAGAGTCAAAGGGTGGAGCGGACCGAAACTAATTGTATATGAAAATGCTTAAGGAGGACTTGGGGGTGCACAGAGTTTAGATTGGGGATTTTCCAGGACCACCTGAAGCACAGCAAAGAGCTGGAACCAACCCAAGTGCCCCTCAACGGATGAGTGGCTAGAGAAAATGTGGTACATCTACACATGGAGTTCTATGCAGCGGTAAAGAAAAATGACATCGCCGGGCCATTGGTGGCACACGCCTTTAAATCCTAGCACTTGGGAAGGCCAGAGGCAGGCGGATCTCTGTGAGTTCAAGCCACCTGAGTCTACAGAGTGAGTTCCAGGAACTCTGGGGCTACAGGAACCCTGTCTAAAAAAAACAAAAAAAACAAAAAAAAAAAAGAAAAAGAAAAAAATGACATTCATGAACTTGCAGGAAAAACTGGATGGAACTAGAAGATTTATGCTAAGTGAAGTACACAGTCCCAGAAAACAAATGACTAATGGTATCCCTCATCTGTGGATGCTAGCGGCCAATACCTATTTGTAAGCAAACTGAAAGCAAGTTTAATGTTATATTCCTCATGATCTTAAAACAACTGTGCTTTAAAATGTGAATCCCTTAACAGGTTCTAGAACTAAGCTACCATTTATTTTCAGGTTAGGAAATTTTGGGTATATGGATGGAGGGTATGTATGACATATTTTTAGCGATAATATAAGATCAAAGGAAAGAAAAAAAGCTAGTTTGTCGTGACATTATGTCTAACCACAATATTTATTTTATAGGACTTCTTCTTCGTATTTCTCATACAAACCTGCTTGAGTTTTGTCCAAGCCTTTTCTAAAATATTATAGAGTAGTTAAAAGTATCAGAGGCTCGTGTGGTAACTTAAGCTTCTGATGCTTAACAACATACTTAATGGCTATACCAATTTGGCCGAGGATCTTAAGGATAAACTAATGTTCTTGCCCTCAGAGGTGAACTAAATCCCAAAGGGACTATGCATGGGGTCATCTGTTGAAATGTCCTGCAAATCTGAGTCACCAGTCTTCCGCTTGCAGGGAGGTCTTGGAGATATCATTAATGGACTTCAACCAGTGTCCAGTCTATAAAAAGGAAAGTCTGCTCATGCTTCAGAAAAGGAAGCCTGGTCTAGCAAGACCTGACTTTGTCCTCTGTGGATGGAACTGGTGATTGAAAAGCCAAAAGGAGCCAGGGCTCCCTCACCCCCAGAAACCTGAGAACCAGATCCTCAACTGACCTTGAGAAAACAAAAACCTTGGTATATCTGTAGCTGTGGCCCTTAAATATCCAAAAGGAAAAGATATAACATAATCGTAAAATTAATTATTAAGGCCTGAGAAATTAATATTTCAGGTATAAACTTGAAGCTCTTAGTTAAAAGACAAAAAATTTGTGATAAAAAGTAAAGTAAAAAAAAAAAAAAAATGAGCACAGTTGTTTGCCTGTCTTATTGGCAAGTGCAGCTACCTTGTGGCTGCCACTGCTTTTGCCATACTTCAAAGACATGAGACACAGCTTCTCAACCTTCCAATATGGACTGAAGACTCATGTCTCTCCAAGAATCTTTCAAACCTTCAGTGCCAGATGGGGACTGCTGAGACATCCAACTTGTGGACTGAGGTTTCAGCCTCTTCAGAGTGTAGTCTGCCATTGTTGGACTTACCCAGGCTGTATCATAGAGCCCAGTACAGGAAGATCAAGACAGGGTGTGTTACTTACTGGACCTCATTTCATGACCATGGGAAGGGAAAACCCCAGTGTGGAACAAAAGGGCAGAATTGATGGTGGTTTGGGCTTGCCAAGGAGGAGCCTTCAAACATGACATATTTCAGCCTAATAGAGAAAAAAAATCATAAGCTGAGGATGCTAAAATCCTATGATATATGTGCATACATATGTGCATATTTTGGAGTGATGCATATTGGAAGGAACAACAACAACAGAAAGACTGTGTCAAAGAACTGACTGAAAGGTGAATTTCTGCTCAAAACAGTAAACTTCTGCTCAAAACAGTAAACTTCTGCATTGAGAATTTTGAGTGAGACTGAGAAAAAGATGAAAAAAAATGCAGAATGCATGAGATCTGGTGGGGCAAAGAGGGGGCCATAGGTCTAGATTTGATTTGAAATTTTGTATGAAATGCACAGAGCTTCAATAAAAAATTGATTTAAAAAAATGCTTAAGGAAACATATTACTTCACATGTTAATTAACCTTTAAATTATTGGGGCTGGAGAGATGGCTCAGCAGTTAAGAGCACTGGCTGTACTTGCAGAACACCAAGGTTCAAATCCCAGTACCCACATGGCAGCTAACAACTATCTATAACTCTAGTTCCAAAGGATCCAATGCCCTCTTCTGTCTTAAATGGGCATTGCACAACAAGGGTGCACTTACACACATATAAGCATAACACTTATACATATAAAACAATAAATAAATAAAATAAAAAGTATCTATAAGAGTGCTATTGTCAAATCAGTTTGAAAACAGTATAAACTATGTCCAATCTCATGGAAATGCATGTTTTATAAAAGACCAAATAGAGATAAAAATTCACTAAATAAAGTGCAGAGCATGCTGAAGGGGTAAACAACAGATTAGACCCTGCAGAAGAAAAGAATAGTAAATTTGAAATCCAATAGTAACTATTTAAAATAGAGGGGCTGGGTGTGGTAGAACATGCCTTTAATCCCAGCACTCAGAAGGCAGAGGCAAATGGATCTCTGTGAGATGCAGGGGACCCTGGTCTACATAGTGAGTTCCAGGCCAGCCAGGAGTATAGGGAAACTCAAATAAATAAATAAATAAATAAATAAATAAATAAATAAATAAAATACTGGAGAAAAAAAAATTAACATAGCATCAGGACACATGGCACAGTCATAGCAACGTGCTGGTAATAGGGGTGTAATTACAGCCTTGGAAGGGGACAATATGAAAAACATTTAAAGGCCGAAGTCATGAGTATCCAGATTTGTTGAAAACTGTAAACTCACAGATCTGAAATATCTAATAGCTTTGAGCAAATTATACTTAAAGTCAATCCTGCCAAGACACTGGAACATCTAATTGCTAGAAATCATTTAATTTAATTTATTTTGTGTTTGTGAATGTTTTTCCTGTATGTATGTGCACCATGCAATATTTATAGAAGCCAGAAGTGGCATTCCAAGATCCCCTGCAACTGGAGTTATGGGTAGTCATTAGCTGCCATGTGGATGCTGGAGACCAAACTCAAGTCCTCAACAAGAGCAGCCAGCCCTCTTAACCACTGTGTCATCTCTCCAGCTTCAAGTACTATTCTATTCTAATGAAGGTTCCACATTTCCATCATGCCTGGCCACTGGATGATTGAGATGGTTGCTTGCATTTTTTTTTTCACTTTTCCATGTATTCTTTGAGTAAAGTTCATCTTTTTGGTAAATTAATAATACAATTTATTGCTTCAGCCAGGAGGTTTCTGAAAGTGAAAGTGGATACTAATAATAATTATTCTCAGAATAATAATACTACTACTTTCAGGTAACCTTAGAATCTCTCTCCTTTGTAACCATTACAAACAGCTGGGAAGAATGTTATAAATACACTGATGGAGCTTTCTATCTAAATAAAAGTCTTCATATCTTGATATATTTGGATAGTTACTTTTGAAAAATATTCATATTTCTAAATTTCATATCTGGTTAAGATTTCCTCTGAATTCAAGAAAATGTATCATTTTGGGCTCCAACACTTATCTGGGGATTTTCATTGTTTATGAACAGATTAAGCTCTCTCTTCCTTGCACTTTATGCTCAAAGATAAGAAATATTATTGTTAGTGAATGTTAGTAGTAAGATAAGTATACAACATTTACTATATTAACAAATATATCCAGGAAAATTTTATAATTGTACCAGTTGAAACACAAGTGCAAGTAACACCATGCAGAAAAAAGATACAATTCAAACTAATGCTTATTTTATCAGTAAATGATCTCATGAGTATTTAACACATATATAAAAAAAAGCAGTTCTCTCCTTTAAAAAATATTTTCTCAAATTGCCTCCCATGTTTTATTTTCTAAATTATTACTATATATATATATATATTAGCACAGTTTCTGAAAATATAAAATTAAGACCAAGTATTCTTGTATATTCTTTATTAATGTAGAACTTGGTATGTTTCAATTTAGGGCCCTGGAAATATGCAACAAATTCTATGTGTGCATGCACATATGCTTAGCTATTATTAAAAATGGGATTATTGTTTGTGAATTGCCCAAGCCTAAGCCATATAATGACAATGCAGTCTCTACACCTAAGACTCATGAAACATAGAACAAGGACCCAAGAGGACACTAATTAATCTCTTACCTCTCAGTCAGGAAGCTCTCTCTTGCAACAGGAGGCCAGGAACTCAAAAGGTCATAAATGGCCAAACCATGGAGTTTAGGAGACTGCAAAGTGTGGTTCCAAGGTCAGGTCTCCTATATTAAGCTTCCTTCACCAAGGGTTCAGGGATCATTTCAGAAGAGAGAGCAGAAAGATTGTAAGTGCTAGGGAGATGATGCATGATCATATGGAAATAGACTCTTACAAGCTCCTGGGACCCTGCTCATGTGAACCTACAGTAATGGTGTCAGCATGCACTAGACCAATGCAAATTCAACCAGACAAAACCCAGCATGGAACTGGGGAAATGGGCAGCAGAATTCAATCTTAGCTGAAGAAATATTGGCAGCTGATTACTGTTGAGTGAGGAAGAACTGGTCTTCTTAAAGTGAGGGACTCTGCATAGGCTGACTAGAGCTCAGTGGATGAAATTGCACTGAGGAAGGGCCAAGGAGATGAATTTGGTGCAATAGGCCTTAACACAAATCACAGATTGTATGAATTCCAGTTGTGGGGGTCTGTGGGAGAGTGCCAATGGAGAAGGGGGAAGGAGTATAAAGGTGATTGAGATGTTATGTATCAAACACAAAAATTCAATAAAAATTTTTTGAATGGAATTGTGTATATATTTTTTTCTTTAAACTATTCTCTTGGGGCTGGAGAGATGGCTCAGTGGTTAAGAGCACCAACTCCTCTTGCAGAGGACCCGGGTTCAATTTCCAGCATCCACATGGCAGCTAAGAACCATCTTTAACTCCAGTTCCACGGGAGTCTGATGCCCTCTTCTGACCTGGGTGCACCAACCTACATGCAGACAGTACATTCATACACATAAAAAATAATAAAATAAAATTTAAAAAATTAAAAAAAAACCCTATTCTGTCCTCCCCAGCCCCACCCCATCATCAGTGCAGAACTGATGTGGGAAAAGCTGATTCTGGGACACATATGGTGTAGCTTGGATGGAAAATACAGCACAGACAGACACAGAGTGAACAGGTGTCTGACTTACCTCTAGGAGACAGTTGGGGGCCTTTCACTGGAGGAGTTTCACTTTCTTGGCTTATTCAGGAGTCAATCTTAGTTTATATTGATTCCCTGCTAAGGTGGAGTTACAGCTCTGTTTAGTCTGTGCAAGTCACAAGCACTTCAGGGCTTGCTCTTTGCTGCCAATCAGATCTCAGGAAGAGTCTCTAAGGACTCAGTCCTGAATGGATTTGATAAGGGTTTCAACATAAACTCAGATGTTAACATACAAATCAAAGGGCTTTTCCTTTGTGCTAAACATGAATATGATACTTTACAGATAGATTATTGCATACAAACCATGAAAATTTCTATAGGGCCACAGGCTCATGGGAAATGGAAATCAGAGCAGGGTCCATACTGCCCACTAACATTTTCTAAGCCTTAACTACATATTTCCTGTAATAATCCTGAATTCTAAGAGTAGTGCAGGATGCCAACCTGTTGACTATGACCCAGTAGTTAAGCAGTGAGTGACCCAAGCCCAATGACACAGTATACACTCAACCCATCCAGAGACACATCACTGAAAAGGTCCAACCATATACACACACAAATACCCATTCAAATTCGCACTCACACTTAACCTGACCAAGGATGCACACATACACACACACACACACACACACACACACACAAACTCACCAAGGACACACTCACTCAAAAACCCCACCCAACTAGAAATTCTTGGCTGGATAGGATTTAGCATATATGTCAGAATTTTTTTTCATGAGGTCCAGTGGAAGAGGGCTTGCAGGGGGTATGGATGGGGATGGGCATCTAAATTTCATTAAAAACTGTTGTATTAAATGCACAAAAGCCCAATAAAAAAAAACTCACCCAAGGACAGACACATACTCAAAAAATCCACCCAAGGACACATATATACACATACATACACCAAAAAAAAAATTCCACCCAATGACACAAATGAAGCCCACCCAAAGACACATATACTCAAAAACCCACCCCAAAACACACACTCACAAAAAGAACACCAGAAAACACACACTTTAAAGACTCACCCAAGGACACACTCAAAAACTACCCTAAGGATGCACTCACACATTTTAAAAAGCCACCCAAGGACGTGCACACAGATGCATCACCTCCCCTGATTTTTTCCTCCTCTCATTCTTGCATTTTCATTCTCTCAGGCTATCAAGAAGCAAGAATGTCAATATCATCTAAGAAATCATTTAACTCAAGCCCTCCTTTCACTTGAAAGTGAGAGAAACCAAAAACTTTGCTCAGAATCTCAGGGAGCAAAACTTAGACCCAGAAATGTTCAACCTCTTTAGTAGCTTAATACCTAGTGTGAGATTAAAGTATAATTTTAGAATAAATTGAATTTTCTTTACACCATATTTTCTGAACTACTCTATTTGCCACACAGAAGTTCTCTTCAAAGATTAATCAGAAGTACAGCAAAATACAATCAAAATTGTCACCACTCTGTGTGTGTGCTAGTTAAAATCTGCCCCAGGTTATGCATGCACCATTGGTGATTTGGTCCTTGAGATATGGAAAATATTTAGTTTTCAGAATACTGGACCTAGAAAGGGTCTTGGATCAGCCTGGTGCAACAGCCTTCTTGTGTGAGGAGAGTAACGTGTGTCAAACAATCATATGAGTTGTATGATGGTGAACCAGGCATATGTCCTGCTACTCTTTCCACTACACCACCTCCCTCTCTTTGCCTAAAATTACTTTGTTTTCTTTTTATCTTTCAACAGCTAACATTAAAGAAAAAAAAGACAAAATGAAACAAGATAGAACATGAGGAAATACAGAAAGTGCTGATGTACAGCCTATAAATCTCAGCACAATATGTTTTCTAACCCTGGTTTCCCTTAGTGGAGAATTTAGCAAGAAAAAGCCTCATGTTAGAGAAGCACATTGAACCTGCTTGTGGCTTTTGACTTCTCTTTTCAGTATCCAAGAAAAAGCTACCAGAATTAAATACAGAGCCTCATGCTATCATTCTTTTATTTCCATCAGCCATAGCTGAAGCATTTATCTTTCTCGTTCTTTTAAAACTCTTTGTGCCATAAAGCAATCAGAAAACATTATTTTAAGAACGATATCTTCACCTAAACCTTTCACAAAGCCTTGGCGGTTATATTACTGCTTATTTTTCAAATACCATCTTTCCTTCCCTCTGTAGATGTCACACTGTGACTTTTAACATTAGTCCTGTCTTTGCAGGAACACATGTCTTTTTTGTTACAATGTTAGTTTCTTTCTTTTTCTACATGAAAAAGAATCACAACTTCCTTGTCTCATCTGGAGGAAATCTACCATTAACCTTCTTAAATGACATTTAATGAGTGCCATGCATATGTTGGTTTTCATTCATTTTTTATTTAGTCTTCTCTGCAGTAATAGGAGTTTTTAAATAGTTGAGTGGGCCTCTTAGAAAGGGAAAATTAGTACCGACTTCTAATTCTTGGTTTAATGCACACGTGTGTGTGTGCGTGTGTGTGTGTGTGTGTGTGTGTGTGTATGTTAAACACCATACCTCTGAAAATAAGTGCTCCTGCTGTCCCTCCAGCCCGCTTCCATCCCATTCAATCCCAGAAGGCCTCCTCATCCCTTGTCTGACCTGGACCCTGCAAACTCTCACACTTTTCTACAGATTTCCCTCTTTCTCACCTGTCATTTTCTGCAGACTCTTATTATCTGTACTGTGAAATGTTGTGTGCTGATGGATATCTGCAGAACCCAGTTAAAATTCATTTCACATAGCTTGCTCTCACTTCAAAGGAACAAAGGTTTTATTTCTTTTTCTTTTTCTTCTTCCTTTTTTTTTTTCTTTTTGGCTTTTTTCCCCCCTAAGAACAGAAAACCAAGTCATCTTTGTGGTGTTAAGCATGAAACTGGGTCTTTGTTTGAAAAGCAACATCTGATGTTCCCTTTCTTTTCAACTGAAAACAACTGGGCACTCCTGCGCCACGCAGTCCCACACCCTGCCTTGGGGTTTTGTTGTGTCAGGCACAGCTGGCAGCTGACAAACTGCTGTGTGAAGGGTGATGCTTGTCCTTAAAAAGTCCTGAGCCCACTGAGTAAAGAAAAGTCCTCTGCCTCACACAGAGGGAGTCCCCCCTTTCTTGCAGTCCCGGGACTCTGCCCTTTCCTAAGCAAAGCCCTGTCTGGTACAGCAGCCTCATAAACACTCCAAATCCATCACCACTCGCACTGCCAAAGCCTCCACAGATTTCCAGCCAGTTCTCCATCACGGTGAGTTCAGCCCATAAATAATCACTGAAAATGTGATCTGTGAGTAAAACATAAAAACCTCACCAGTACAACGGCCAAGTTGTTGAAAGCAATCAGAGCATTTTATACTGACTGATTGACAGAAACAGGGTTTAAATTAAGCATCCAAAATGAAGACAATAAAATTAATTATTGCTTAGGATAGGAAGACTCTGGGCTGGGTTCCGCCGCCTGCCTTTTGTCAGTGTACTGCATTAATATGGGTCAGTAGTTACAACACTTCTAATGTCTAGCACATAAACCATCATCTAAGAAGCGTTTGACTTGCTTATCGCCATCTGTCATTTAAGGGGATCGTATTTGAACTCCACTGCTGTCAGCCTCATAAAAGACTGAATATTCTTGTATTCTGGAGAGACTGTGGGGGAAACACTCTTGCTGCATTTTTTATTTGAGTCCTTTTTTGCTTCTTTCCTATAGAAAAAAAAGAGAGATAGAAAGAGAGATGCACTGTATTCAAGTCCACACGACCCTACCATGGGGCCCAGACTGGACATTTGTGAGAACAACACAGTCCAGTGTGGATCATTTCCTCTACATTTATTTCTGTTTAGTACTGTCTGTGAAATCCTTGAAGCCAAATAAACAAACAAAATAAATAACAGGCTGCACTTAACGTGCTTACAGAATTATAGGGTTTTGAGAGATGGCATGGTACCCTGCTAGAAGCCATAAAAATACCCCAGCTGTTTCCTAGTGTGCAGGAAATATATTGCTTTTACATTTTATAATTTCAAACTCTGTTGTCAACAGGCAACTTATGTTACTTTATATTCCACTCGTCATAACCCACCATAATTCCTCATGGCAGAACAAAGTAAAATACATTCCTCTCTGCTGACACTACTTATTGTTTTTTGTCTCCTATAGATGATTTGTGGCCCTGCTTTGAATTTTGGTAAGAAAGCGCATTTCCAGAAGCTTTTATAAGCAGCGGTTCATTCTGCAGCTCATGAGAGCCAGTCTCTTAGGAAGTAGGAAAAGGCCATTTGGCTCTTCCTCACAGCCATTTCTGTCCTCCCCTGTTTCTTTCTGCCAGTGTCCTTCAGGCCTCTCTCAGAGAAATTCATCAAGAAGCTATCGAATCTGTTCATCCTCTGCCTCCATGCCTATCAGCCTGCATCTACCTCTGGTAATCATTGCAAGCCCTCAATAGCCTCTTCTTATGGTCCAGGTCAGACTCTCTCTTACATTTCTATTTTGTTTTTGATTCAAAGACTATTGAGTGATAACTGCCAAGAGCAGAGAACGTGACAGCCCACTGTCCAGGATTAGGAGCTCGGTCCAAGGTTTTGTATTTCAGTAGTTTGGAGCACCTTACCCAACATCAGCAATAGAAGTCATAAAAGGGCTCAGACTTTTACACAAAAGATTTGTACAACCCACACTGAGATATTATATCTTTGTGGAACCTTGCTTTGGAGTCCTCAAGTTACTGTTTTGACAGGACTGTCTTCACAGGAACTGCGGGTTGGAGTAGGAGGGAGTTGAGAATAGAGCTGGGAACTGTGACTTTTGTAGCCCTCAGGAGAAGGGTTGAGACTTTCACAGGGATGCTCTGATGGTCTCCAGGGATAACAATGTGGTATTGAGAAGACAGACAACCTGTATTCTCAAAGTGGTTCAAGGTCAAGCTAGCTCATTCTAAAGCTGCCTTATAGTTGTTTAAGGAGCTACCTTAAAAAAAAAAATCTCATGCCAGGCGTGGTGGCGCATGCCTTTCATCCTAGCACTCAGGAGGCAGAAGCAGGCGGATCTTTGTGAGTTCAAGGCCAGCCTGGTATACAGAGCAAGTTCCAGGACAGCTGGGGCTACAGGGAGACCCTGTCTCAAAAAGACCAAAAAAAAAATGTCATGACAGAGCTAGAGAGATGGCTCAGTCAGTAAAGCACTTGTCTTACAAACATGAGGATCTGAGTTCAATTTCCCAGAGCCTAATGTAAAAAAGCTAGACATAATGGTATGAACCTGTAATCCAAGTGCTGGGGATGTTCGGACAAGCAGATCACTTGTGCTTATCAACATGCTGTCCAGCCAGCCCGCCCTACTTGGTGAGCTAGTAAGAGATCTTGTCTCAAAAAATGTTGACAAAGCCTGAGGATGACACCCAAATTTGTCTTCTAGATTTCATGCAAACATGCACACATACACAATGAAAGTTTTCATCACAAAATATTATGGTTTCTTTAAAGTGCTTTCATGCTTATAATTACATTTCTACCATTTGGAGTAGTCAAGAATTGCAAATAGTAGCATGTCTTGTATTGAGCACTTTGCAAATTCAGCTACTTTTCACATCAAATCTGTGATGTGTGTGGTTCTATTCACCCATTCTATAGACAAAAAAGCAAAGTCCAGAGAGGCTGAACAACGTGCTGAGGATTGCTCAGGAGATGGCAATGGAGCTGAATTTAAGCCCCTGGATCCAGAGATACTCTCCCCACCACCTCCTCTTGCTGTGTGGTCAGAGCCCAGGGCCTTGCACATGCTAGGCAAGTGTGCTACATGTGACTTACATCCCCAGCTCACAGCTTACAACCCCTGTCTCCCAAGTTACTACTTGTGATATTTCCTTACACTTTGTAAGTCACTTGTGCTTTAATTTCCTGTATTTCCCAATAAATATATTATTTGTTTAGGTCTTCATTTTTTATCGTAAATAACTTTGTAAGCAAAGCCGGTTCCTTTTTAATAGTGTGTGTGTGTGTGTGTGTGTGTGTGTGTGTGTGTGTACTCCCACAGAGGTGAGAACCCATGAGATCTCCTGGAGCTGGAGTTACAGGTGGTTGTGAGCCATTCATTGTAGGTACTGGGATCTGAACTCCAGTCTTTGGCAAGAGCAGCAAATGCTCTTAACCACTGCACCATCTCTCTAGCCCGCAGTCTTCCTTCTTGAAGTTAAAGAGTGTTTATATTTAGAAATGCACGTACACTTTGTTGCTTCCTCTGAGGGCCATTCCAGCCACCCAAGAGTCATCCACTAGGGCAGGGGGAGAGAGGTGGTAGGGAGGTCAAAAGAAAAAGCAAATGGAACTGTAACCCTTGGCAGCAGCTCTTATGCACTGCAAGCTCAGCAGATGCTTTATAAACATCGCCTTTTAAAAAATGCCCTTACACATGTTTAGACTATGCATGTTTTCCCAGTCTGGATACAAGGAAAATGAGGTTTACCATTTCTTAGCAGTAAGTTATGAAATCAGGTTGAAACTAGATCCCTGTGGCTGCAGACAGTGTCCCCCTGTGCCTCCACCTCTATTGCTTCAAATCAATTTAACTTGGAAAGAAATGCCTGACTCTTCCATTCCACAATCTCAGCTCACCTTTCAGAAATGTTGCAAGCATCAGACTTTGGTTTAAAATTCAATGAAGAAATGTCATCTATAGATGTTAGGCCTCCATCTCTGGGGTGGGGAATTATTTAGTCGGTTTCTCCAGGGAACCTGTTCCATTCTATTTCATTAATCTGAAGTAAGCAACTCATCTTTTCACACAACCTCATTTCCATTCACTAGGCTGCATTGAAGCAGGTTTCTGTGGTTGGCTTCTTCATCGTCTAGGAAAGAGATTTCATCAACTAATTGAAAGGAGCAAAGCTCTGTCCTCAGCAGAGCTAAATACATACAACAATTTCACCACCAAAGCCAGACACATTATCAGTGTCCTGATCTTTGGCCTTTGATACTTTCAAGAGATGTCCCAGGGGAAATCTTTGCCTGGAATGTTAATCTGTTGCTTCTCTGACCTTCTACACATGTACCACATTATTATTACAACCCACGGGCTTCTCTTTTCACGCTGTCATTTTGACAATAGAAGCATCGGGCAATTCATCTTTGGACTAGAAAGCTGGAAGAAAGAGCATGGCTGCGACTGGGATCAGATTGGCTAATGGTATTGTTTAAAATGCAATAACATTTCTCTTCTGAAATCGGCCCAGATTTCCAATGATACGACGTGCCTGTGGGACTCACTGCGACAATTAGCTACTGGTGATTCATCAAAGGGGCTCAGTGTGGGGATTTCCTTTTTAACTTTTCTCTCCACATGCTTTTGGAACATAAATTAGTCCCGGAACTGGATCAGTGTGGATTTATCACTCACGTTCCCTGTCTTTGCCCTCTTTCTTCTTTCATCTGGCAGATGTTTGTTTCATCTGCTGATTTATTGAAAGTGGTGTGCGGGTCCGAGAGCATTTGGCAGTGCTGAAAAGCCGGTTTTCAAAGATTCGGCTACAATCTCAAATGTCACCTCCTCCCAGGGACCTTCTTTTGACCACCCTACATGACACAAACCCATTGCTATTATTGCCTAAACCTTTGTCCTGATTTACATTTCCTTAGGTTCATCATCCAGCTGTATGAAGTATTTATTCACAGATTGGAAGTGCTCCCCCTCCCCGCCCCCGAAGTGAGCTCTAGCCTGGTTGGAGCCTGGTCTGCTCACTGCTATTCCTATACAGAGAGGCTGGTGAGCTTGTATGTTGTTAAGAGATGCCATAAAAGGAGTTACAGGAGAGACACAGACAGAGACACAGAAAACAGAGTTCTTTGCAGGAGGATTGGTATGTTACACAGGGGCACGGGGGAAAAATACCAGGATGATCAGTACCAGAGGACAGGAGGGAAAAATACACTAAGATAGTGTCTTTATTGGAGTTTCTTGTGGAAAACAAACATGGTAGGAGAAAACTGAGATTTGGCAGTTTGAAGCATTGTGAGAGCTTTGGGATAAAGAAAAAGGGCCCCAGCTGCTGGGCTCTGGGCCTGGAATAGTTTAAAGCATAAGAGTATGGCTTCCTGGGTTCTGATAAGTGGAAGAAGGGAAGGCTCTGGACTGTTAGTCTACAGAGTGAGGGTATGCTTCGGCTGTGCCTTTGGGTACTCCTGGACAATGAGTGTAACCTCAGCTAGAGCAATTTTGTTGTTTGGTTTCTTCTTAAAAGTCATAATATCTTACTCTACAGATACATTGGTAATGCTTCTGACTCAAAGTAGAGTATATAAAAAAAAAATAGAAAGCCAGGCGTGGTGGCACATGCCTTTAATCCTAGCACTTGGGAGGCAGAGGCAGGTGAATCTTTGTGAGTTCAAGGCCAGCCTGGTCTACAGAGTGAGTTCCAGGACAGCTGGAGCTACAAGGAGACCCTGTCTCAAAAAGACCAAAAAAAAAAACAAACAAAAAAAAAAACCCAAAATCTGTTGAATGATGGAGACTCTCCCACCCCAAAGCACACAGATAGAGTGAGGTTCCTGCAGAAGTAGGAAAAAACTAGTATGTTATGACATTGTGTCTAACCACAGTATTTATTTTATGCGAGTGCTTATTAGTATTTCTTATACAAGGCTACTTGAGCTTTTGTCCAAACATTTTCTAAAATATTATACAGTAGTTAAAAGTATCAGGCTGGTGTAACTTAGCTTTTCTGGATGCTTAACAACCATACTTAATGCCCATACCAATTTGGCCAAGGGTCTTAAGGAATAACTTTGTTCCTTGCCCTCAGAGGTCAACTAAGTCTCAGGGGGTCTATGCATGGGAGCATCTCTTGAAATGTCCTGCAAATGTTAGTCACCAGTCTTCCTGTGCAGGGAGGTCTTGGAGATCCACCAATGGGACTTCAGCCAGTGTCCAATCTATTAAGAGGAAAGTCTGCTCATGCTTCAAAAAGGGAAGACTGGAATAGCAAGATCTGACTTTGTCCTTGAGTGGATGGAACTGGTAAATGAAAAGCCAAAATGAGCCAGGGGCTCCCTCCCGCCCTCCAAAACCTGAGTGACCCCTGAGGATCAGATCCTCAACTAACCTTGAGAAAACAAAAACCTTGGTTAACCTGGGCTAACTGTGTGGCCTTAAACATCTAAAAGGAAAATATAACCAGAAATAAATAATTATTAAGGCCTGAGAAATTGTACTTCAGGTATAAAACTTGAACTCTTAGTTAAAAGACAAAAAGTAAAAAAAATGAAAAAAGAAAGAAAAAAAAAGAGCACAGTTGTTTTGCCTGTCTTACTGGCAAGTGCAGCTACCCTGTGGCTGCCACAGCTTTTGCCATCCTTCAAAGACATGAGACACAGCTTTTCAACCTTCCAATGTGGACTGAAGACTCATGTCTCTCCAAGAATCCTCCAAACCATCAGTGCCACATGGGGACTGCCGAGATATCCAGCTTGTGGACTGAGGTTTCAGCCTCTTCGGAGTGTAGTCTGCCATTGTTGGACTTACCCAGGCTGTATAATGGTGCCCAGTACAGGTAGATCAAGATAGGATGTGGTGCTTACTGGACCTCATTTGGTGACCATAGGAAGGGAAAACCCCAGTGTGGAGCACAAGGGCAGAATTGATGGTGGTTTGGGCTTGCCAAGGAGGAGCATTCACACATGACATCTTTCAGCCTAATAAAGAAAAAAAAATCATAAGCTGAAGATGCTAAAACCTATGGTATATGTGGCATACATATATGCATATATTGGAGTGATGCAAATTAGAGAGAATAACAACAACAACGACAAAAGGACTGGGTCAAAGAACTGACTGAAGTGGTGAACCTCCGCTCAAAACTTCTGCCTTGAAATTTTTAAAAGAGACTGAGAAAAGGATGCAAGACATGTTTGTCAGAATGCATGAGCTCTGGTGGGGTGGGAGGTAAGAAAGGGGGCACAAGTCTAGATTTGATTTGAAATTTTGTATGAAATGCACAAAGCTTCAATAAAAATTGGCTTTGAAAAAAAAAAAAAAAGAATCTGTTGAGTGGTAGAGACTCTCCCACCCCAAAGCACATGGATAGAGTGAGGCTCCTACAGAAGTGCATAGGCTGTAAATCCCAATAACCAGCAGCCATTTCTTTGTTATATCCATATGATATGACTGCTTCTTAGTACCAAAACTTCCCATAAGAAACATTTGGTAAACACACCACTGGAGAGCTATGTCCCATTCTATATTTTATGTCTTATCATCGCATTCATACATACAGTTGTCAACAAATGTTTATTCTGAAATATTCCATGTCAGATCCAGGAAGCACCTAAGCCATTGTAGACAGAAATTTCATCTATACCCTTGAGCCAAGGCTCTTGATAACTGAAGAGTTTTCTCAACTAGATAATGATATATGCTTCTGTGCACACACACACAAGAATCATCAAACCCTTCTCAAATTACTATAGTAAATCCACCAAGATGATTCATATCACTTCAGCCCATTTCAAAAGACCCAATCAAAGCCAGCATTGTAAGCTGTATTTACGTATGCTCATGGGAAATAATGTATTTTTTTCAGAGCACTGGGTGTCCTGAAAGATTTCACCCTGCCTCCAAAATTAACAATCATCATAAGTAACTGCTTCTGAACTGGCAGAGAATGGGTCAAGCTAGAAGGATCTGGGAAAGGCAGGTGACATACCTTCCTTGTATGATCTGTCGTTTTCATGCTCTTCTGAGAAAATGGCCTAGCTTTCTTAGCAGATGTGATAATGACTACATTGAGTTAACAATTATAGAGTTGCTAGGGAGATCTACAATGTAATCCAAAATGGCAGATAGCATGGACCAAGTATGGGGTCATAAAAAATGGAGCCCATGACGCTCTGATTGTAATATTTAAAATAAAATAAAATAATATTTAAAATAATAAAAATATTAAAATAATATTTAAAAAAACATTATTTTAATGTTTGAGATTTGCTTATTTCTATTTTCTGTATATGAGTGTTTGCCTGCCTATAAAATATGTTCAATGTACATGGCTGATACCTGTGGAGGCCAGAAGAACAGAGTTACAGGGGGTTGTGAGCCCCTGTGTAGGTGCTGGGACTGAACCTGGGTCATCTGCAAAAGGAGCAAGTGCTCTTAACCACTGAGCCATCACTCCGACCTCCAGCTTTTACATTTTAAAGTCTACTTTTCATCTCCCATGTTGAGGATTCTCCTACATGTTTCTTTTTTTTGAGCTGTCCCAAAGGTCACACAGTTTATTAGGCAGCAGCTGGCAATCAGCTGTTGGATTTGGCCACACACTCCAGTTCGTCCGTCTTCTTTGCTGGCGTAGGAGTTGGATGAGCCCTTGGCCGCATTGATAAGCTCATCTGCCAGGCACTCTGCAATGGTCTTGATGTTTCGGAAGGCAGCCTCACGAGCACCTGTGCACAGCAGCCAGATGGCCTGATTCACCCTGCGCAGTGGATACATCCACAGCCTGCCGTCTCACCTTCCCGGCTCGCCCTATGCGGGTTGAGTCTTCCCGGGGGCCACTGTTGATGATGGCATTCACCAGGACCTGCAGAGGGTTCTCACCAGTGAGTAGGTGGATGATCTCAAAGGCATGCTTGACAATGCGCACAGTCATGAGCTTCTTGCGGTTGTTGGGGCGGTGCATCATCATGGAGTTGGTGAGGTGCTCCACGATGGGGCACTGTGCTTTGCCGAAGCGCTTGGCAGTGTACCGCCCGGCACTGTGAGGCAGGTACTGGACACACTTCTCCTTCACGGCAATGTAATCCTGCAGAGAAATATCATTGATTTGCACATCATCAGTGCTCCATTTGCCAAATAGCTTGATGTCCGGAGTCTCGGCCACCACTTGTGTGGCTGTCTCCCACTCTGTCATTCTGAGGGCGCAGATGCGGTGTCTCGCTCGCTGGGCGTGGACCACGCGCTGTTCTGGCAGACAGGAAGAGCACTCCTACATGTTTCTTAAAATATGACTGCCAGGCGTGGTGGCGCACGCCTTTAATCCTAGCACTTGGGGGGCAGAGGCAGGTGGATCTTTGTGAGTTCAAGGCCAGCCTGGTCTACAGAGTGAGTTCCAGAACAGCTGGGACTACAGGGAGACCCTGTCTCAAAAAGACAAAAAAAAAAAAAAAAAACCCATATGACTAAATTTCTAGTCACAATGTGAAATTGTTAGTTTCATTGATTAGAGTAAAAAAATAAAGTAGAGATTAAGTTAGAAGACCTAGGAAGGACCAGAGTGACAGGAAGCGTAATTCAAACCTAATCTTCTTAAACATGGGCTAAAATGTTACAGGGAAAAGGTGACCTTAAAATGCTGTTGGAGAGATGGCCTAGCGGTTAAGAGCGCCGACCGCTCTTGCAGAGGACCCGGGTTCGATCCCCAGCACCCACATGGCGGCCGAGAGCCGTCTGAAACTCCAGTTCCAGGAGAACTCCAGTTCCAGGGGAATCCGAGACCCTCTTCTGACTTCCGCGGCATTGCACAACACGGGTGCACAAACCTGCATGCAGACAGTACATTCATACACATACAGAAATAAATAAAATTAAAAAAAAAAACTGTTAAAAAAAAAATGCTGTTCTCTGGGCTGGACTGAGGGTTCAGAAGTTAAGAGCACTGCCTCCTCCTGCAGAGGACCAGTGTTCAATTCCCAGCACCTACATGGTAGCTAACAACCGTCCATAGCTCTAGTTCTAGGGAATCAGACACCCTCTTCTGACCTCTGTGGTCACTGCACAACACGGGTGCACTTACACACATGCATGTAATACACTCAAACACATAGAATAAAAATGATAATAAATAAAATTCTGTTCTCTAGAGATGGGAACAATTTCAAGCAGAATCCCCGGGGGCCTTAAGCAAAATTACCTTGAGGAAAGCGTGGGATGGAAATAAATCATGTCACAAATTCAAATGGAATTTGGAAGGAAAAGTAGAGGCTAAAAGAAAACATGAATGGCAGTCCCTTCTTCCAGTGCTGGAAGGAATGTCTCGCCCATTTGACTTTATCCCAGTGCGCTTCGTTACCTTTCTTTGAAGTACAATTAGAGGAGTTGGTTGCTGCTTTCACTGAGTGCCACAGTGAACGAGAAGTGAACACACAGAAGATCCGAACCCACAGCCTCAGGATCGTTCTTTTCTGAGCAGGAGCTTGTTGTGGCCTTTCAAGTCTGTCCCCATATTCACTTTGCCAAGTTATTGCTTTTAGTCTTTATTATTAGCTCCCTCTAAGGAAATATGTTTTAAAAATGTAATGATGAATCCCAGAGTGGCTTAAACCAGCATGCAGAGCTGATAATTTCTAATTCATCTTAATGGAAATTGAATTGTTCAGAGCAACTTTTCATTCAAGAGAGACATAAATGAGGGAAGGTTTGTTTGGATTAATCCTTCTGCAGAGATGAACTAGAATCCAGCAACTCCACTTTACTTTTCCATACTCAAAAAATGCACAACATCATAAAAAAAAAAAAATCCCAGAGACATAAAATAGTCTTTGAAACTTGGATCCTTCATGAGCCCTTGAAGAGATTCGAAAGACAGAAATGAGACCAACATACAATAATTTTTAAAAATAAAAAAATTAAATTCTCTGAATTACTAGTTCATCCAGGGTTACAGTTTAAGGGTATATGTTCTGCTAAAACTCATATGTTGAAATCTATCCTCAGGTGATGATATTGAAGAGTGGGGTCTCTGGTAGGTGACTAGGCCATGAGGGCTCTATTCATATGAACAGAATTGGGCTTCATATAGCCCCGGTCCTTCCGACTCTTCTATCCTGTGTGGGCATACCAGAAGATGCAAGCCCTCACCAGACACCACATCTGCTTGCACCAAGTCTGGATTTCTCAGCCTTCAGAACCATGAGAAATAGTATACATTTAGAGTAATTTATATTGTTTAGAAATTACCTAGTCTGTGGTATTTTGTTAGAACAGCAAGAATGGACTAAGACATTCAGCAAATACTAATTGAGCATTCCTTATATATAGGATAGGGGTTTTTGTTCTAATCACAGCTGTGATTTTAGATATCATCCAGGTAGCTCTCTACCACATGACTACCTGAGGTTCCCATCAAACCAAGTGTGCTCCTTTACCTGGGCTCTAGAGTGCACTAACCCTTCTCTGTTCTACTTTTAACTATTTTTGTGTTACTATATTAAAATAATTGAGGTGGGCTGACTTTAGAAGGAAAAGATGATGTTTTTAGCTTACAGTTTTAAGGCTAAAAATCTGAGCAGTATGACATAGCATCTGCCAAGGACCCCACAGCACATGGTGGAACCAGAGAGGAAGAAAACAAAAGGTGGCTCACATCAGAGAGAGAGAGTGAGAGAGAGAGAGAGAGAGAGAGAGAGAGAGAGAGCCCACAGCTCCTTCTGAGGACACTCTTGATTGACATACTACCTTCCACTCATCCTGTTTCTTAACAATATAGAACACCAGCTTCTCAACAATGAGATGTTGAGACATATGGTGATTAATACAGTCAACTTCACAGGATCTAGAATCAGCTCAGAGCCAAGACTTGAACAGGTCTGTGAGGGACTTTCTAGACTGGGTTAATTGAATTTGGAAGATCCACAATGAATTGTAGTCTATACCATTTCATGACCTGGATCTAGACTGAATAAAGAGGAGAACAGGGACTTAGCATAAGTATTTGTCTTTCTGTGCTTCCTAGCTGTGGATGCAAAGTGATCAGCAACCTTGTTCTCTAGCTGTCATGCCTTCCCCACCACGATGGACTGCAACTTCAAAGTGTGAGCCAAAATAACCCTTCCTTAAATTGCTTCTGTCAGGCATTTAGTCACAGCAAAAGAAAAGAAACTAATACAGAAAATTGGTACCAGAAAGTGGGGCCATTGCTGTGATAAACCTTTACGGTTCATAGGAACAGGTTTCCAGAAGGAATGTGGGAGAGTTTGAAGCTCTGGGCTACAGAAGTCCAAGAATGGCAAAGCAGAGCTTAAATGGCCATTCTGGCAGGAGTTTTAAAAACCAGAATACAGAGAGAAATGTGGACAGTAGAGACAGTTCATTTGATTTCAGAACTCTCTGAGAAACTAGGCTGTAAGCCACTCATGTTATATTTGGGCTGAATTTTCCTAAGAATCTGAGCAAACCTTAATTCAAAAGCAATGGTCTAATTTATATTGCAGAAGAAATCTTTTTATTTATTTTCAGTTTTATTGAAGTTTTGTGCATTTCATACATTGTTTTTCATTCCATTTCAGACTCACCTCCTCTTCTATGCCCCCCACCCCACCCGAATTCATGCACTCTGCCATTCCTGCCCTGTATCTTTTTCTGATTCTTTCCAAAGTTTTTCAGAGCAGAGGATTATTGTTCGTGGGGGAACTTCAGTGTTTCAGTCTGTTCCCTGTCCCAGTTCCTCTGCTGTTGTAGTTCCCTCCAATCTGTATGGCTTCAATATATGCATATAAACATCACAACTATATTAAACTGATATCATCCATATAAAAACTGTCATTCCCATATCATATTTCATGATTCACATTTTTTCTTATTAACTTTATATTACTCTAAAATATGCCTACATATCCTCTGCCATATACCAAGATTCCAAAGTCTAAAATTAAGTGGTGGGTTAATTATAGAGCTTGTTAAGGGATTTACATTATAAGAGAACAGTTGCTTTCAGGGAAAGGGGTATATAACATTGATGTTGTTCAGTTTGCCTTACAACTCAGTGCTGGGTGCTAGCATCCATAAATGAGGGATACCATTTGTCATTTGTTTTTCTGGGATTGTGTTACTTCACTTAGCATAATATCTTCTAGTTCCATCCATTTACCTGCAGTTCCTGATGCCATCTTTCTTTACTGCTACATAAAACTCCATTATGTAGATGAACCACATTTTCTCTATCCACTCATTGGTGAGGGGCATTTGGGTTAGTTTTAGCTCTTTGCTATTGTGAAGAGAGCTGCAGTGAGTATGGCTGTGTATGTATCTCCGTGGTAGGATGAGTTTTGTAGGTATATACCCAGGAGTGGTATGACTGGGTCAGGTAGTAAGCTCGTTTTGAGTCTTTTCAGGGTAGGGTTCTCCACACTGCTTTCCATAGTGGTTGTATGAGTTTACATTCCCACCAGCAGTGGATGAGTATTCCCATTTCCCCACAACCTCTCTATCCTTTGGTATCATTTGCTTTCTTGATCTTAGCCAGTCTTATTGGAATGAGATGATATCTTAAGGTGTTTTTAATTTGCATTTCATTAATTATGAGTGATGTTGAACATTTTAAAGCTGTTTCTCAGCCATCTTTATTTCCTCATTTGTGATGTCTCTGCTCAACTCTTTACTCCATCTTTTGAGTGAGTTATTTGATTTCTTTCTTCTTTGTTTTTTGAGTAGTTTATATATTCTGGATGCTAATGCTCTGTCAGACATATCGCTAGCGAAGGTTTCTTCCCACTCTGTGGGTTTTCTCTTCAGTTCCCTGATTGTTTCTTTTGCTGTACTGAAGCTTTTGAGTTTAATGAGGTCCCACTTATCAACTGTCAACCTCACTTCCAGTGCAGCTGCTGTCTGATTTAGGAAGTCTTTCCCTATGCCTATGTCTTGTAAGTTGCTGCCAATGTCTTCTGCTATCACTTTCAGTTTCAGGTTTCATGTTGAGATCTTTGATCCATTGGGAGTTGATTTTTGTAAAGGTCTAGAGGTAGGGGTTTAGTTTCATACTTCTACAAGTGGTGATCCAGTTTTGCCAACACCATTTGTGAAGATGCTGTCTTTCCTCCATTGTGTCTTCTTGGCCCCTTTGTCAAATATGAGGTGGCTGAAATTGTGTGTGCTCACATTTGTATCTTCAATTTTATTCCATTGGTCTACAGGTCTATTTTTGTACCAGTACCAGGCTGTTTTTATGACTATAGCCCTGTAATATAATTTGAAGTCTGGGATAGTGATCCCCCCCCCTATATTGATCTTTTCATTCAGGGTTGCCTTGGCTATTCAGGATCTTTTGCCTTTCCATGTGAATTTAAGGATTTTTTTTTCCAAGTCTGTGAAGAAACTCATGGGGATTTTAACTGAGATTGTGTTGAAGCTGTATATTAATTTGGGTAGAATGAACATTTTTACTATGTTAATTTCTCCAATCCATGAGCATGGGAGGTCTTTCAATCTTCATTTTCCCATCTTCTGATGTCTTTTTCAATCTCCTTCTTTAAGAGTTCAAAATCTTTGTTGTATAGGTTTCCTTATATTCCTTCTTCCATTGCTTGCTGTTGGTGTAGAGAAAGGCTACTGGTTTTTGTAAGTTAATTTTGTATCCTGCCACTTTACTGAAAGTCTTTATCATTTCTAGGAGTTTTGTAGTGGAGGTTTTAGTATCCTTTAGGTAAACTATCATATCATCTGCATAAAGGGATGGCTTGATTTCCTCTTTTCCAATTAGTACTCCTTTAATTTCCCTTTCTTGTCTTATTGCCCTAGCAAGCATTTCAAGCACTACATTGAAGAGGAGTGGCAATGGGGGGCAGCCTTGCCATGTTCCTGCCATTAAGGTGAGTGCTTCTCACTTTTCTCCATCTAGGATGATGTTGGCTGTGGGTTTCTTGAATATGGCTTTGATTACATTGAGGAATGATCCCTCCAGTCCAATTCCTTCTAGGACTTTAAGCATGAAGGGATGCTGGATTTTGTCAAAGGCTTTTTCCACATCAATGGAGATGATCTTGTGGTTTTTGTTTTTCAGTCTATTTGTGTGTTTTATGATATTTATTGATTTTCATATGTTGAACCATCCCTGCATCTCTGGTATGAATTCAACTTGGACATGATGGATGATCTTTTTGATATGGGTCTGTATGTGGCTTCCAAGTATGTTGGTGAGAATTTTTGTGTCTGTGTTCATTAATGAAATTGGTCTATAATTTTCTTTTTTGGTTGTGTCTTTGCCTGGTTTTGGTATTAGAGTGGAATTTGGGAGACTTCCCCTCTGTTTGTATTCTTCTGAACAGTCTGAGAAGTAAATGGCTGTAAGTCTTTAAATGTTTTATAGAATTCTGCTGTGTAACCATCTGGCCTGGGCTTTTTTTAGGTGGGAGGTTTATTATCACATCTTCAGTTTCCTCAAATGTTATGTGTCTGTTTAAACTATCAATCTCTTCTTGGTTAAGCTTTGTTGATTCCCAGGATTTCAAATATTCATCCATTTCTCTTTGGATTTCAAATTCATTAGAGTATAGGTTTTTTAAGTATTCCCATATGATTGTCTGGATCTTTTCATTATCTATTGTGATGTTTCCCCTTTCATCACAAATTCTATTGATTTGGAGTTGCTCTTTCTTTTTTCTGGTTAACTGGGCTAGAGGTCTGTCTATCTTGTTTACCCTTTCAAAGAACCAACTTTTGGATTCATTGATTCTTTGTATTGTTTTGTTTCTATTTCATTGATTTCTTATTATTTCTTCCTGTCTGTTGGGTTTAGGATTCATTTGTTGTTGTCTCTCAAGTGTTTCTAGCTGCATTGTTAGATTGTTTGTTTGTTCTCTTTCTGTTTTTTTAATGTAGGCACCCAGGGGTATAAATTTCCCTCTTAGGACTGTTTTCAACATATCCCAAAGGTTTTGTTGTATTGTTATTTTCATTTAGTTCCAGGAATGCTTTTATTTCTTTCTCTATTTCTTCTTGACCCATTCATTGTTCAGGAGTGTGTTGCTTAGTCTCCCTGTGTTCTTGTAGATAGTAGGGTTTATTCTGATTTTGAGCTTTACTATACTGTGGTCTGATAGAATGCATGAAATTACTTCAATTCTTTTGTATTTGTTGAGGTTTATTCTGTGTCCCAGTATGTCGTCGATTTTGGAGAATGTTCCATGGGGTGCTGAGTAGAAAGTATGTTCTCTGGTGTTTGGGTGGAATATTTGGTAGAGGTCCATTTGGTGTGTTGTATTGTTCAGTTCAGATGTCTCTCTGTTTATTCTTTGTCCAGTTGACCTGTCCAAATGGCTCAGTGAGGTATTGAAGTCCCCCTCTATTAGTGTGTTGGGATTAATCTGTGCCTTAAGGTCTTGCAGGATTGTGTTTATTTTTTTTTTAATTTTTTTTTTATTATTTATTTATTTATTTATGTGTATGAATGTACTGTCTGCATGCAGGTCTGTGCACCCGTGTCGTGCAATGCCGCGGAGGTCAGAAGAGGGTCTCGGATTCCCCTGGAACTGGAGTTCTCCTGGAATTGGAGTTACAGACGGTTCTTAGCCGCCATGTGAGTGCTGGGGATCGAACCCGGGTCCTCTGCAAGAGCGTCGGTGCTCTTAACCGCTAGGCTATCTCTCCAGCCCAGGATTGTGTTTATAAATTTGGGTGCACCAGAGTTTGATGCATATGTATTTATGATTGTGGGATCTTCATGGTTAATTGTTCCTTTAAGAAGGATGTAATTAATGGCCCTGTTTGTCTCTTCTGATTAGTTTTACTTTGAGGTCTATTTTATCTGATATTAAGATAGCAACTCCTACTTGCTTTTTGGTTCCATTTGCTTGGAATGTTTTTTTTTCCCATCCTTTCACTTTAAGTTGGTGCCTGTTGTTGAGGGTGAGATGGGTTTCTTGTTGACCACATATAGATGGAGTCTCTTTTCTGATCCATTCTCCCAATCTATGTCTTTTGATTGGGGAATTAAACCCATTAATATTTAAGGTTATCAGTGAGAGATGTGTATTTCTTCTTATCATTTATTTTCTGTTTGCATTAATGGTCTAGATTTGTATTTTTGTAGTTATACATTTATTAATTTCTCTCTCTCACTGTTTGGGAATAGTTGATCCTTTCTTCTGTTCTTTGAATTGTTTCAAGTATTTTCTGAAGGGTTGGTTTTTTTGGACATGTATTCTTTCATCTTGTTTATATCATGGAAGATTTTTCTTTGTACTTCAACTATAATCAACATTGTTCCTAGGTATAGTAATCTTGGTTGGCATCTATAGTCGTTTAGTCCTGGGAATACTTTGGTCCACGTTCTTCTGGCTTTCACGGTGTGCATTGAGAAGTCCGTTGTAATTCTGATGGGTTTCCCTTATATGTAATTTGTTGCTTTTCTCTCACTGCTTTCAGTATTTTGTCTTTGTTTGGTGCATGTAGAGTTTTTTGTTTTGTTTTATTTTTTTTATTATTTTTTTTGTTTTGTTTTGTTTTTGGTCTTTCCAAGACTCTGAGACAGGGTCTCCCTGTAGCCCCAGCCATCCTGGAACACACTCTGTAGACCAGGCTGGTCTTGAACTCACAAAGATCTGCCTGCCTCTGCCTCCTGAGTGCTAGGATTAAAGGCGTGCGCCACCACACCCGGCCCAGCTGGGGCATGTAGAGTTTTAACTATGATATGGAGTGGGGAGTTTCTTTTCTGTTCTTGTTTATTTGGTGTTCTATGTGCTTCTTGTATTTGTATGGGTTTGTCTTTTTTGTTTGGGGAAATTTTCTTCTATTATTCTGTTGAAGATTTGATCAATACCGTTGGCTTGGGATTCTTCTTCCCCTATTCCTATGATGCGAAGGTTTGGTCTTTCATAGTGTCCCACATTTCCTGATTGTTCTACTCTTGCGTTTTTGTTTTTTTTTTAATTTTTCATATTCTTTTCTTGAGCATTCTAATTCTTCCACTTTATCTTCCAGTGTTGATATTCTATTTTCTACTTCCTCCAATCTGTTCTTGAGGCTTTCTCCATTCTTTCCTGTTGATTGGGTGAGTGTTTGATTTCTTTTTTCATTTCCTCCTGTGATTTCTTTAGTATTTCTATTTCCTTTTGGAGCTTGTTATTCTCTTCTTGTAGCTCCTTGCTTCTCTGGTCTGTTTCCTTTTTCATTTCAGCCTGGAACCTCTTCAGTGTTTCCACTTCCTTCTGGAGTTTGTAATTTTGTTCCTCTATTCCCTTCCTGAGTTTGTCATTCTCTCCCTCTAGTTCCTTCCTGAGTTTGTCATTCTTTCCTTCTAGTTCCTTCCTGAGTTTGTCATTCTCTCCCTTTAGTTCTTAGATTTATTCTTTGTATTCCTTGATTTCTTTGAGTATGTCTAAGATTGTTCTTCTAATATCTGTGTCTTGTGTTGTTTCTAGGGAAATCTCACTGTCGGAATCTTTTATAGGACTGGTACAGTTTGCTGTGGATTTATTCTGTGTTTTCCCATTTTGCTTTTTCATTGTTTTTGGCATGTGGGTTTGTCTTATTGGTTGTATTCTGATGTGAATCTCAACTTTTTCTTCCTTGCTTTGGAGGCTGCTTTGCTTATTTTCTTTAGGTGCTCTCTTTGTCTTCTCCTTGTTTATATAGGACTGGCTGGTCTAGGCTTCAGGTTTTTACTTTGGGTTATATATTGGAAGGTCTAGCTAACTCTTCCCTTTCTGTTCTGAAGGTTTTCCAGAATTTTGATCCATGATAACCAGGTAGGTTCACCACTGAGCCTTATGCTCACTCCCTTTCCCTCTGGCCAGTTCCTCTAGGTTGGCTGTGAAACCTAGTGTGCTGGGACTGGAGTGGTGGAAGTCTCCTGTCTCTTCTTCCTTGCACCTTGGTCTCACTACCTCTATTCCCACTGGGACACTCACACCTCAGCACAAGAGGTGGGGGGGTGTTTGCTCCCTTGGGCCGTGCACAGGGCCCCTCTCCTACTGCTGCTATTGTGCTGGCTGGGGGACTCTGCCCATGCCAATCACGAAAGAGGGGCGTGGTTTCACCTGGGCCCTGGAACCCAAGCCTCTTGGCTCGGCTTCCCAAAGGGCGGCCCAGCTACAGCTGACCTCACCACACACCAGTGCCGCTGTTGCTGCTCGCCAAGGGTGGAGTTGGAGCAGTCCAGCAATGGCTGCAACACACTGGAGAGGCTGAGATTCTGGTCGTTGCTCAGTCCAGGAGGCTGGATGTTTCAGTAGTCCCAATCTGATGTTGAAAGCCTGATGGATTCTGGGAGATCAGTCTAAATTGGAATCCCAGGCACTGGTCACAGAAGCAAGTTGTGTGAGAGAAGGCCAGTGGCAGAATGCCAGAAGAAATCTTTATACAGGACTGCAGTCAGGTCGCGTCATGGTTACTGCTCACTCATCTTATCCAGGTCTACAGTGAGAGAGCAATAAGTGAAGCAAAAAGATGTGGAAAATATGCAGTTTGGGGGGGAAAGGGGAGAGTGCATATTTTCAGACAAGGCAGATGCTAAGAAAGCAGCTTTCATGGTCAAACTATGAAAGAGAAACCTTCTGCACACACATGCATCTATGATTCAAAAGGGACAGATTAGACCTCAAACTGGCAGCAGACCTTAACATGAACATCCATACGGCACTGGCTTTATAGATATGATAAATGAGAGAGGAGGGGACTTGTAGAAGCTTATACCAAACTTCCAGAAGGTTTCTGAGGCCAAGCAATGGTCTTGGATTCCCCATAAGGAGGCCTTGAGAGGCCACTACATGGAGGTGTGAAGGATTTTAGAGATGCCAGGACCATAGGACAGCCACAAAGAAAAGCTACATGAACTAAGAAAGAAGGAATGTGTGGTCCAGTATTTAGAGCTAGAGAGGCCGAGTACCCATATCTTTTGGAGCCCTGATAATTTCATCACAATCTCCAGATGGCCAACATAGAAATGTAGGATATGTACCATCCATGCTGGATTTAAGTGCTGCTTTGATCCAATATTTCATTGTATTCCTGGAAGTCTTCCCTCTAGGAATGAGAATTTTGATTTGTGCTACAGTGTCAGAAGTATTTAACTTTTTTGTTGTACAGGGTCACTATAAATCACTAGAACTGTAAGAAAAATTGGATTGGTTTCAACTACTAAGTTGATGGGACTTAGACTATAGTTCCTAAGTCTCAGCACTCGCTCTTATAATTTTGAACACTGATGTAACTAGCCCATGCAGACAAAGGGGGAAGGTTATAACTTAAAAGTTGAATGCTTGTTGTCAATTTGACAAAGGGCAGACTTGTCGAATTGGTGGGCTTGGTTAATATTGTCAACTTGTTAACATCTAGAATCACCTAGGAAATAAACCTCTGACCATGTCTGTGAGGAAGTTTCTGTATCAGGTTAACTGAAGTGGAAATTCACCCTAATCATGGTGACATCATTCCACAGGCTGGCCTCCAAGCCTCAAAAAGGGAGGAAGTGATCTGAGCACCAACATCCATATCTTCCTGTGTCCTGACTATGGATGCATGTGCCTGCCTCCTGCTGCCATGTCCTCCCTGGTCTGATGTGCACTCCTCAAACTCTGAGCCCAAATAAGCCCTTCTTTCAGTGCTTTGCCAGCTGTTTTGTCACCACAATGAGAAAAGTAACTAATACAGAGGACCAACCTCCCACAAACGGCCAGAGGACCAACCTCCCCCAAACCCCCAGAGGACCAACCTCCCCCAAACCGCCAGAGGACCAACCTCCCCCAAACAACCAGAGGACCAACCTCCCCCAAACCACCAGAGGGACTGCATTTTTCACTACTGCTGTACCAAATCCCCATCAACTTAGTAGTTGAAAACAATCCAATTTTTCTTGCAGTTCTAGAAGTCAGAAACTAAACTCAGAGTCTTCCCAGTTTCTTCCCATATGGATAAAAAGTAGAATTTATTATTTTACCTTTCTCCGATATCTACAGACTGCTCATATTCCTTGTCTCCTGGCATCACCATCCATCCTTTGCTTCTATCAACATATCCCACTCTGTAAATGACTCTTTAATGCCCTCTGTGTTCATATTGAACCACCTGAAAAGTCCCAATCTCTCCATTTTAAGATCCTTAATGTAATCACATCTGCAAAGTATCTTTTATCGTATAAGGAAACCAAGTACCAGGTTCCTGAGACTTGGATACAGACATCTTTTGGGGACTATTATTCTGCCTACTATAGAGAGGAAACATGGTGATGTATTCTTTCATTTCTTTAATCTTCGGGCTCCTTGCTTTATCTTCCATTCACTGCAGTATGTTCTTGGCCCACTTTGAAACAGCCCTCAATTCTCCCAACAGCAATTACATCTCCATAGAAACTGCTATCTACAAGGTCACCTAGATTCTCATCATAGAGATATTAACTGATGCATTTTTAGGGCTTATCTGTCTTAATCATGGTTAAATATTACATATCAATGATCGTTCTGACCTTATTAATAATATAATAAGGCTGTTCTCATGGCTTAGTGTTTACTCTGCCCCAGGCATTATGATAAAGTTTCATAAACATTATTTCATTTGTTCTTTTCAACAACCCTATAAATTAAGCATAATCTCCCATACTGTGTAAATGATAAAACAAGGTAAAAGGAAGAACTTCTACAACTGCCTAGTACTTTCTAAACCTCTTTCTAAGCCTCATTTTTCTCCTGTTATAAACCTAGATCATGCTTTCAATAACATACCATAAAATCCACAATAAACTATAAATAGGATAGCCAGAAAGCTTTGTCTATAAAATATTCATATACATCTTTTCATGAAAAGAGAATCAAGAAAATAAGCCAAATAAACCAAATAGGTAAAAATGTTCAAAGATGGTATTCCAGATATAGGATTTGTGGTGATGATGAATTATACTTTCTTTATACTTTTCAGTATGTAGAGTGGCATTTTGGAACAGATTGTCTATATTCAAATTACTATCCCAAATTCAGGTAAAATCATTAATAAATGCTTTAACTTTTCTGTAATGTGCATAAAGTTCTTAGTATAGTTTTTGACAGTCTGAACATCTAGTAAATAAAACCTATTATCAAAACTATTAAGTATACAACTATTATCACTTATTGGCATGTATTTCTTACTTCCATAATTAGAAAAATGAATATATTATAATCAAGGTATAGAGTCTGAAAGTCATGAAGAGTGTCTATCTGTGAATAGTTACTACGGGCCTAAATTAGGACCTAAGCAAGTGAGGGCAGGCAACAACCGCACAGTGGCATCCTTGTGGCAGGGGATTGTGTTTCTCAACAACATAGAGATTTTCATTCTGAGAGAAAAAATTGAAACAAATAAGCTCCAAGTCAAGAAATATGGCCTTCAAAGCATGGAGGAGGTAGTGTTCACCAGTGCGTGCGAAGAACAGGTGTTCCTGGGCAGCCAATCTGAGCAAGACTCGTCCTAATACAACTCTGGGCAATGTCACTGACTGCAAGTTCTCCCCAAGACTTAGCAGGTTGAACAAAATACACATGAGAATGAGGATAAGCGTTCTCCACCTCAGCCTCTTGCGATAGCTACAGTCATCTCAACTCATGACTGGTAAGAATATCATCCTAACTCTCTCACAGATTCATTTCTTTCCAGGCTGCTAGACTAACCCTCAGCTCCTGATAGGCTGTCCCCCCACACCCCCAAGATTTCTTTTGGCTCCTTGTGATATGGGCATATCCATAAATATCCCCCAGCATGGTTACTTTTTTTTTTTTTTTTTTACCAAAACAAGAGTTCTAGAGGAAAGAAGAAAGTAGCAGACAAACAAGGTGCACTAGAAAGAAAGGGTAATAACCTTTTATAGGGAAGAGAAGTGCTGTGCCACTACTTTGGCCACAGTGTATTTATTGTTCACTGGGTTCAGAGCACAATTCAAAAGGAAAGAATCACAAATACCAGAAGGAAGGGATTGACCACTGAGAGCCATATTAGATGTTGCCTAGCACAGTCTCCCAGTGCCTCCCAGTCATAATACAAAATATTCTCACTCCTTACCAAGAACTTTAGAGGTCTCATCCCATCATAGCATCATTTCAAGTCTGAGGATTGGCTTCCAAATGAAGCACATATGCAGGGAAGGCTCCTGCATGGAGTTCCTTGAGTGTGCTTCTTCTCTTGCTGTGCATATATGAAACTACAAAGACAAGTTCCCTGCTCCAACACACAAACATGAAGATGAACAGTTGCCTGATGGTCAGCTGAGACACTCCTGCTTGAAGAAATAGTATAAAGAGAGGGTCACTAGTCTACATCAACTCTCCAAAATAAAAAAGAATGGACTAACATAAGTTTCTTTATTAAGTCTAGAAAATTAACCCTATGATGCTCAGCTTTGCCCTCTGAATTCTTGTTTCTATTCTCAAAGTCTTCCACCATTTTTCATAAAAGAAAACACAGACTTGTCCAAAGAGATCTTGCTATCTCATGTGGTTCTGATGGTGGAATTGGGCAGGGGCTGGGGGGGTTGGGCAGATCTCTTTTCCATATTTAATTGTATTGGAAATGTATCTCCTAAAATAATTTTCTCAAAAACTCTGTAGGTTGTGTTGACCCTTACTCTTCTTACATAAAACAAACCTACAACTATAAATACATCTCAGAAAGCCCTTCTGTGCTCTGAGTCCCTGCTGAGACAGTTAAGTGACAGTGCTGTTAAGCTTACTGCAGTCCGTGCTGCTTGGTTGAGGGGATCAGATCTGTGAAATACAACCTTAATCTCCTTATGTGACTGAGTATCAATCTGATTGATCTTTCTGAGTTCTGAAATGATTAGACTAGACCCTCAGTGTTTTTTCTCCAGGCCATGTTTTATCTCTACATCATGTTTTGCTGACAATGCTCATTTCTCTAGAATATTTTGCTATCTGGAGTGGCTGAGAATTTTCGAAACCATTTAGTTAACAGCTCCTTATTGCTTATAGTCTTTCTCTCAATTTATCTCCCTCAAATCATACTATAGACAGTGAGAATAAGCCAGACAGCACCTATAGTACTTTGCTTGGTTCCTTTTTGAAAGTAAGGTCACTTAGTTATTAAGTAAATATTCTCTTTTGCCATACAACTGCAGTGCCATTAATCTTTTCACTATTTCATAGCAAGGCTCCCTCTTCCCTTATAGTCTTAAGAACACATTCCTCCTCTGCCACTGACTCTCAGTGGCAACATCCACAATTCTTCAACAGTCTGTTCCACACAATTTAGTGCATGTGTGTGTGTGTATTATATTTTATGTGTGGTATGCTGTATGTGTTATGTATGTGGTGAAATACATGTGAATGCACAGGTATCCAGAAGCCATAAGAAGATGTCGAGTGTCTTCCTCTAATTCTCTCTGCCTTCTTGTCTTGAGACAGGGTCTCTTGCTAAACCAGAACCATGCCTTTTCAGCTAGGCTGGCTCCTCAGCAAGCTCTTGGGATCCACCACTCTCTGTCCCCATTGTTGGGGTTATAAGCTCTTGGGATCCACCACTCTCTGTCCCCAGTGTTGGGGTTACAAGCTCTTGGGATCCATCACTCTCTGTCCCCAGTGTTGGGGTTACAAGCTCTTGGGTTCCACCACTCTGTCCCCCAGTGTTGGGGTTACAGGCATGTGTAGCAATATTCAGATTTTTTATGTAAGTGCTGAGGATTTAAAGTCAGGTTTTCAGGTCCTTGTGCTTAGGCATCAAGTGCACCTCCTGTCTGAGCCGTCTCCGTAGCCCCTAATTTTGCTTTCTGTTAGCAGCACAGATGCTTTGTTCCAATGCCATTTTCATACTTTCGATACCTATTTTGACAGAACCCTACTCCCAGAACATCAAAACTTATATTAATTATCTAAGCTGAACAAATTATCTTCCAAATGCAGTTGCTTTGTTCTGTTCTTTCAGTGTTTTGACTAATATATGATGTGGGAAGTTTCTTTTCTGGTCCTGTCTACTTGGTGTTCTGCATGCCCTTGTACCGTGATGGGTATTGCTTTCCTTAGATTTGGAAAGGTCTATGATTTTACTAAAAATACTTTCTGTGCCTTTGATCAGGGTTTCTTCTCCCATGCCTAGGATTTGTAGGTTTTGTCTCATTACAGTGTCCCAGAGGTCTTGTATATTCTGTTCCTGAATTATTTTAGACTTGAAATTTTCTTTGATTGAGTGATCCATTTCCCCAAACTCATCCTCAAGGGCAATTTAGGAGTGGTATCGTTGTGTGTGATCTGTAAACAGCATGACTAGCAAGGCAATGCATGAAGCTACTTCTCTCAAGACCCCTAATCAGGGACCAGCCACAATAGCCACTGGGAGATGGTGGATGGCATTTATTTAGAGAATAGATGTTCAAAGTGATTCGAATTTACACACATTTAGCAATGGAAATAATTAAACCAAATCTTTTATAAAGCTGCTCCTTCTGCAGTACTGGATAAGAATCCTGGCAGTTCTGCCTGACATCTAATAAAAAAGGAATGGGTTAACTGCAGCAGTGTTAGCAAACTAAATCATTAGGTTGATACTGACTTTTATATCTCTTATCAAAATCAAATGAAAATCTAAATAAAAAATAATATGTAAGGAATCCTAGCTTGGTTAATGACTATAAAGGAATGCGCATAATGACTGTAAAGTAATCTAGCACATTTTCATATGTGAGAAATTTGGGCCATTTGGAATCCAGAAGTTTTGTAGTCATTTGTAATTTGGAGAGAATATGAATGACTTTGAGCTCTAGCTGGCCCCTGACATGGTATAGGACCATGCCTCCACAGTTATTCAGCTTCAAATTTTGGTGGGTCCATAATGGAACTGTCCAGTGAAAAGCATGGTGCATATCACTCACTCAATAAATGACAGATATGAACGATAATTAATGCAGGCTTTTGCCCCATGAATTCTGCTATCAGACATGTTAATGTCTCTGGAATCAAATTCTAGTTTTATTCCTTACTGACCGTGAAGTTGTAGACAAAAAGGTAATATGTTTTAGTTTCAGCCATTCACTCTGGAATAGATTTATTCATATTTATGTCAGAAAGTCATGAGAATTAAATAATACCGTGCATAAATGCATACAGTCATTTGTCCAGTGCCTGATACATGGCAGGTCATCAAAAGCAGAGCCCTCTCCCATTCATGGAGTGAAACCAGCTTAATTAGATGTAGAATTTTCATGATATTCTTTAGCGAATTATAATGGCATGGGGACAACTCCTAAGTGACAACTGGCGAATAACAAAAATATTTCTGGAATAAAGTTGTTAATAGTAGATATTGGGAACTATAGTAAAAAGTTTGGGTCATTCCAGGTGGGATGGTACACCTATAATCCCAGCACTTGTGAGGCTGAGGCAGGAGACCACAAGTTCAAGGCCAGCCAAGGCTGTATAAGAAGAGCCTGTCTCAACAAAATGAAAATTACATGCTCCTATAAAGTTAAAAAAGATTATGTAATCAGAACATACTTAGTAAATGTGTCTTGGAAGACCAACATTACTTCAAAATACCTTCCACTTAGAGATTTGCCTCCCACAACAAAATGATGAAAAGCTGATCAAACAGATTATGTCATTCAGAGTTAATTTGAGACACAATTTCTCTGCCAAAGTTAATGATTTGACACCCCCGTGCTCCATTTAAATATATATTTATATTCTTTCTTTATAGGACCTTAAAGAAAGAACTGATTGCTTCATTAACAACTATGTGTAAGAAGTCACTTATTAACCTCACTGTCTATAGAATGGGTGCACCGAAAAGAATAGCCAAGTTTGTTCCCACTTTTTTGCAATTTACTCTCTCATTTTCATTTGCAATTTTCTAGATGAGAGAATCTCTTGGGAAGCAAATTAGGGGTCTAACATTATGGTGATTAAACTAAGTTACTCGTTCCTGGTAAGCAAAACAGCATGCATTATTGATTTTGGAACTGAGCTGACTGCAAGCTGATGTGCAACTCATAAAAGTACTCAACACAGACAGGTTGACACCAGCGAGGAGTAAACCCAATTTGCATTTTGCCAATTTATTTCAATGGTGTTTCAGTTCCCCCTTTTAGATCTGTAGCCTACGTGGATTCCCAGTTTGCCTTCTCATTAATTTGGCTCTGAATTCTACTCCAAAATCTGTAGGTCATTGAAACACATGAAAAAAAAAATCCAGAAATGTGAATCTTCTAGGGAAAGCAATTCTAAAGAAAACACTTCATAGGAAATGCCTGTCACTGGATTATTAAAAAGTGCTGCAGGTTAACCAGCGGGAAGGCATTAGAGAGGGAGCAACTTTTATGATAACCACAGTAATTAGGCTGGGTCACCTGCCCCTCCATTGAGCACTGAGATTCCATCCACTAATTTTATGGCCTTTTCCCCAAAGCATTCCCCTAGCTAGAAAGGACAATCTTCATAAATAGAGGGGGAAAAAATGTTCCTCATTCCTCAGACCACAACAGTTAGGCTGACAAGCTTCCTCAGATCACCTGGTATTACTGGGTAGTAAGGAGGCAGGAATGAGAAATCCGATGTGAATTTCAATGGTAAAAGATTACCAAGAATAAATATGCTAAGGTCAGAAGAAAAATATTCCAGTAGATAGACTGTTCTCTTTTGTTCTTTCAAATATTTAATAAAAATTACAATTTATTCCCCCAAGGCTTAGATCTCTGCGCTCCATTCCTGAATTAATCTGCCCCAGTCTCAGCAGCAAGTTTGTCCATAGGGAAAACCCAGGTTCGAAATATATCACCTATTTGCTGCCAAGAGCAGAAAAATCTTAAAACTGGAAAGGAAAACAGGAAGGGAACGACAAGAGTCTAACGTGTTCCCATGTTTCTTGAACTATGGTGTGGCAGTTTCCTCTGTGCTGAAATTCATTCTGATTGGTATATTCATGCCCTGGGAGATTTGTTACTGGACAAAGGAAGTCAGGGTCATTTTCAATGGGCTGAATATTCAAGTTCCCCAAAATTCATATGCTGTAACTATCATTAAGTGTGATACCAACAGTGAGCAAGAACATGCTCACAGACTCCCAAATACAGCACCAGGCTTTGTTGTGAGGTCAACAAGCTGAGGGTGCTGGGGGGTGTGGGCAGGTAGTAAAGGAGAAGCTCAAACCTGCATCATTGGTAGCAGGAAAGTTGTAGTGGAAGCCAAGAAAGGACGTTTTGGGGTTTTCTGCACAAGCATAAGTGGCCATCATACCTCTTTAGATACTTTCTTAGGGAGCCAGTATGTTCTTCTAATGGGATTTTTAGCTTCTCAAGTCAAAAGGTCATTGATCAAATCAGTGAGTTTCTTCTGTGCTTAACCACTGTTTTTAAAATGTTTTACATGTAAAAAGAAAAAAAGAAAAAAGAAAAATTTTTTACATGTATATGTGTTTAGCCTGCATATGTGCAAGTGAACCACATATGTACAATGCAATTCTTGGAACTGGAGTTATGGATGGTTGTTAGTGACCATGGGGGTTCTGGGAATTGAACCCGGGGCCTGTGAGAGAGCAATCAGTACTCTTAACTGCCACCTCTAACCCCACTTGCCTATTCTTGAAAAGCTATTGCAAACTCCAGTCTCCGGCAAATTCAGGAATCCTTTTCTTAAAGGCAACTTAAGAACTTTGTTATTTAAGGAATTTACACCTGTGTGTCTGGGCCTTGGTGTTAGAAGGCAAGACCTGTGGGAAATGGTTTTCCTGAGTAGGATGGTGTTAGTCCCCTTACAGAAGAGGCCCTAGAGAGGTGTCTTGCATGTTCTCCATAAGAGCACACAATGAGAGGGCTCCATTCTATGAACCAGTTGCAGGTGGGGGGGTATTCCTGAAGTCTCCTCTGTCACCCATTCCTGTATCTCTCAGCTTCAAAACTGGAGAAGAGAAACTTTGTTGTTATAAGCATCCAGTTATGTAGGAGTTGGGTGGATTAAGGCATCATTGGCTGCATGGACTAGTTAGGGGCCACAGAAACACTTAACTCCCCTTATTTTTCTCTGTTATTGCCACAACCCCATCAGACTCACCTTTAAAATATTCATTTCTTAAAGAACGTCCCCTTCGGCTGGAGAGATAGCCTAGCGGTTAAGAGCACCAACTGCTCTTGCAGAGGACCTGGGTTCAATCCCCAGCACCCACATGGCGGCTAAGAACCGTCTGTAACTCCAATTCCGGGAGAACTCCAGTTCCAGGGGAATCCGACACCCTCTTCTGACCTCCGCGGCATTGCACGACATGGGTGCACAAACCTACATGCAGACAGTACATTCATACACATAAATAAATAAATAAATAAAATTTTAAAAAAGAATGTCCCCTTCAAAAGAGATATGAACCCAAACCATGTTGATTAATCTTGAATTTTTTGCTATCTCCTTCAACACTACATCTAAACTATTTAGTTACTTGAGATTAGCTTTCTTATTAACATCCTTAGAATTTATGAACTAAGCTCAAATTTTTGAGAATGATCCTGTTTGTTCTTTTCATATACTGATACTGTCAGGGATAAGAATAAAGTGCTATAAACACAAAATGCACAGAATTTGTCTTTCAGCCTTCTGAAAATGAAAGAAGACATTCGTTGTCTGGAAATCCCATCCTTTCCTACCAGAAAAAACAAATGCAGTGTCACCTTTGGATCTTCATCCATGGCTTCCATGACTTCTCCTCCAACATGGACATCCAGGTTCTTTTCTCATCAAGGAAAACCACTGTCCTTACTGCCTTTACCACGCGCTGCTGCTGGAGGCTTTGGGTCTTCACTGTCTTTACAAGGTCCTGTCATCCAGCCACACTCTGCCCAGAACACTGCTGCCATGTCTGTGAAGCCACCTTCTCGAGCTGCGGTCACTCCCTCTAACCACAACCTTCTTTTTCTGGCCAACGCCCACACCCTCGCTAGCCTGTCCTCTCCTGAGATTGACCTGAATTACTCATTGCATAGCCCTGGGTCAGATCTTCTTAACACAGATGTCCCTGTTATACCCAGGGCTCTTTATTTCTTTTGTTTTATGACAAGACAGATAATCTCATCATCTGAGCACCTGGCCCCCACGCTTTCTGAGAAGGACTTAAATAAGAGAGTTAACAGTTAAAGTCATCTGCTTGGACCTTGACTCTAGGTCTCCTAAAGTAGCCAGAACTCAGCTTATCCTAAAAGATTCATCATGATCTATCTCTTTGACTACATTCCCTATTTTAATCTCTCCCATGAGAAAGGTTTCTATTTTAGCTTCGCCAAATTACCGTGGGAAAATCATGGTTTTTTGGAACCAAATATATCTGCTGCAGATGTATTTTCCCAAAAGACACTGATTAAAGAGCTTCTATTTTACTTTCTTTTCTGAAATCATAGCATTTCCTCATAAAAAGGTAGAATCTGGTTTTCTACCATTCAAAATCATCAGGCTACAACTTGCTCATTAACAATAGAGTGCAGAGATCTCCTGAGCCCAGTGGAAGGTAGCCCGCCCCCCTCCACCAACTGAGATTACGAAGAAGCATCTGAAGGAGGCAAGCAAAGCAAGCCTTCAACACAGTGAAGAGGCATTTAGGACTCACATTGGAATACAGGCAAGGAGAAGCCCATATGCCAGGATCACGAAGAAGAGACTACACTGGAAAGGGGCAGGATAATCCC
>VZQC01012006.1:752489-770439 GCA_009823505.1 Rhizomys pruinosus | reverse complement strand
CTCTCTGGGCCCGCGCCTTGGGCATGCTAATGAGGCATCGGACGGTGCACCAATCCAGAGCATACCCGAACCCTCTGGACTGCTATATAAGCGGTGCTTCTGCCCCATTTCAGGGTCCTTCTCACAAAAGAGCTGTGCACAATAAATATTACCACAGAAGAATCCTGTTGTCCGCGTGAAGTTCTTGCCGGCAAGACTATACAGCGCGGGACAGACAACGAAATCCAATCAAACAATCTGCCTGTCTGAAGCATCCAGCTCTTACCTATGCTTCAGGTGGTCTTGGGACATCTCCGGTAAAATAGTTTATAATTCCATCCATGTATCTGTACATGTAATGATTTCATTTTTCCTTACACTGAATAGAACTCCACTCATTGGGAAGGGATTCATGTATGGTACTGTAAACATAGCCAAGCACCCATGGCTGGAGAACTCATAAATCCTAGAGAAAAACCTACTTTTGTCACATCCCTAGATCAATATAATTTCTTCTTGTATTTTAAATATTTATCCTTATATTTACAAACAAATGTTCCTCTTACCACTCATCAAAAAGCTTCTTTTTGCAATGGATGGAGATTATTACCAAAGTTCCACAACTGGTCAAATGCAGAGAAGTGTCTGCAAGGTCCCCATCCTAAGTGACACAACTACAATGCAACCTCTACACCTAAGGCTCAGGGAACATAGAACGGGGGGAGGGGGGAATATTAATACATCTATCAACTTTTACCAGCAAAGCTTCCTCGTGCAACAGATGGTGATTAAACCAGAAACACACAACCGGGCAAAGTGCAGAGAACAAGACACTGTACAGTACTTATCTCTGAATAGGACACCTGTATCAAACCTCTGAAACCCAAAGCTAAGGGACCATTTCAGAAAGAAGGGGCAGAAAAATTCAAGAGCTAGAGGTGATGGATGACCACAAGGAAAGGGTTCCAGAAAGCTGGGATGTTACTCATATGAACTTACAGCAATGACAACAGTATACACAAAGCCCTTGTAAGCTCAAACCATACAAAATCCCAGCATAGAAGTGTGGAAGTGGGTAAGAAGCCCCTACGTTAACTTACCTAGCAACCAATAACAGAGAGTTGGTCTTCTCTAAGGATCTGACACTAGATAGGTTAGCCAGGCTCCAGTGGGTAGACACACACTAAAGAGCATTTGAGGACAAAAACTTGGCTTTCTATAGGCCTTAACATATACAACAGTGTACATGAAATCCAGTGAGGGGGTGTAAGAAGGGTGCAGATAGGAGAGGCGATCTAACTACAATCAAAATATATGGTACAAAATTCACAAAAATTCAATAAAAATATAAAAAAGAATTGCCGAACTCTCTAACTCTGTTTATATATTCAAAATCTTAATACTTTATATATGAAGGGGTAAGAATGCCTCTGCTGCTGTGCTCTTTTGGGGTTCAGCAGACAACTTTCAGGGAGTTGATTCTCACTTTCTATCACCATGCTGCTCCAGGCTACCTGGCACACAAACTTCCAGCCAATTCTGACTAGGGATCAAACTCGGTTGTCAGGCTTGTACAGGAAGTGCTTTTACCTCCTGAACTATCTTCCCAGCCTGCATACTTTTTAAAAACTTTCTTATGCCTTTTCAATTATCCATGGAAAAAAACAGATGGAGGCTGGGATGGTGGCACAAGATGCGATTCCCAACATTCAGGAGGCTGAAGCAAGGAATCCTTGGCCTTCAGAGGAAGACCCCGTGTCCAAAATTAAACACAACACACAAAGGGAGTGAACAGTCTCTGTTCTGAAAATCAGTAGGAGAAAAACATATTCATAGTTGCAAAATAGCATCTGACTACCTTGGTTTCATCTGTGATGAATGAAAACCCACTGGTCCTAAACTACCTTACGTGAATGAAATAGCTTTAAAGAAGATCTAAAAGACCAAACAGAGAATGGCATGTAGGGTTTTGCTATTTCTCAACTCAACCAGAAATAAGAGTAATAAAATTAGGAATTTCAAAGCATCTAGCCCTAACTTCTATACCTAAAACCAGGAGGGAAGGAGGGAGGGAGGGGAGGGAGGGAGGGAGAGAAGGAGGGAGGGAGGGAGGGAGAAAGAGAGAGAATGATTGAAAGAGGAACAGTAAATGCAACACAAGTTTTAAATACAGATATTATGTTCATTTCTTTGGATTTAAGCATGTACATTTGATTTGGAGGTTAAGAACAAAATACAAAAATAGTATATTTTGTGTCTAATACAAGAAGCATGCAATGTCTTCTCATAGCACAGTTAAATGCTAGGCCTATTAAAATTGCCTGCTCAGGACACGGGCATCCCCCATCCCTTTGACTACTGCCCTCTGTTACCGACTGTGGGTCAGCACTTCCAAAATCATTTCCTCATTCTGTGTATGAATTGAATCTCACCATCAAGGTGACTGTTTTTCCTCCTCATTTTCCCTTTCCTGATGTGAAAGCCATTAAGCAATGACCGACCGACTTGGCCCCCTGATGATGTGTGAGAACTATGCAGCGTGCCAAAGCAGCTGTGATTTATACACACCAGGGAGCTCTGCAGACTGGAAGAACCTAGGAAGGGAACGTAGGAAGGGTGATCAGTATCCTTGCTTACCTAAATGAAGATCAAGAGACATTTTTAACTTCTGAAAATCCAAATTCTCATCTGTCAAATGGGGACATGCTATCCACTCCATTCCTACCCAGATTGTTTAATCAGCTCCAAAAAGAGCTTTGAATCATAACATTCTGATAGTTGAAGTAAGTAAAATGTTTTAGTGTTGTTCAACAAACAACAATAGATGAGTCAGCCGTCATATGGGCTTGAGCATGCCTATGAGCTGGAGGGAACAGCATTTAATCATTCCTGGTCAAATGATGACAAATTACTTTTTGTGTGTGTGTGTATTTTTGAGACAGCGTCTCCCCGTATCAAAGGAATATAAAGACAAGCTACATACTTGGAGAAAATACAAGCAAAAACATATATGAAAAATGGCTTTAAAATGGGCAAAGATGTAAACAGACATATCACTAAAAGCAACATACAGGGGCTAGGCCTGGAGGTCAGTTGGCAGAGTGCTTGTCTAGCACGTGTAAAGCCCTGCATTGGATATCATTAGTTCAAGATCATCTTCAGGTGCATGGTGAATTGTAGACTAGCCTGGGCTACAGCATCTGTTGTTTTTTTTTAATGACATACAAATGACAACCTCACATATGAAAGATGACCAGGGTCTTATTATTAGGGAATTCGAAATTAAAACAATGCTGAGATACTAGAACATACTTATATTTAAACCAAAAGTGCAGACAGCACCAAGCACTGGTGAGGATGTGGAGCAATAGGTCCACTCATTCACTGCTGAAGGGGATGCAAACATACCAGTCCCTTTGGAAGAGAGTGACTTCTCAAAATCTAAACATTCAGGGCTAGAGAGATGGCTCAGCAGTTAAGAATACTGGCTGGTTTTGCAGAGGACCCAGGTTCAATTCCCAGCACTCACATGGCAACTAACAACCATCCATAACTCCAGTTCCAGGGGCTCCAACACCCTCTTCTGACCCCCACAGGCATTGCACTACAGGGGTACACTCACACACTTTCAGACAATACACTCATACACATGAAGTAAAAATAATAAATAAAATATTTTTTAAATCTAAATATTCTCTTTCCATCTGACCCAATAACAACACTCCTTTGGATTTAACCTCCCCCAAAACTGAAAATTTATACCTACCAACACAAAAATCTGTGCTTAAATGTTTATAACCCTTTTTTCATAATCAACAAAACATGAGAGCAATCAAGATGCCTCTCAATAGACAAACTTTGTTATATCCACACAATGCATTACTACCTAGTCTTAACAAAATTATACCTACAGTAAGCATGAGGGTACACCTTTAATCCCAGCATTGGGAAGGCAGAGAAGGCAGAGACAGGCATATCTCTGTGACAGAGTGAGTTCCAGGATAGCTATGGCTACAGGAAGACCTTATCTCTTAAAAAAGAAAAGAAATAGGCTCTCAATTTATGAAAAGATGTAGAGAACACTTAAATGCATATCATTTTGTGACAGAAACTGATCTGGGATGAAAGCATAACACATTGTTCTGTCTACATGAAATTCTGGAAAAAGCCAACTACACAGTCAAAAGAGGCTTGTGAGGGGAAGGAGAAGGAATAATTAAGTGGAACACAGTGGATATTTAAGCCAATGAAATTACTCCTGAGTGATGCTTTGCTGGTAGAAGCAGCTCACTGAACACTGGTACAGGCCCAGAAAATCTACAGGACAGAGTGAACCCTTGTGTGAGCTGTACACTTCCATACTTCGAGGAATAGCACTGCGTGAACTCCAGTTCATCGATTCCAACGGACTTCCCATGCTGGTGGGAGACACTGACACTGGGCAGGCTGTGCCTGTCAGAGTAGAGTGGATATGTGGGAGCTCCCTGAAATTTCCATTTAGTTTTGCTGTGTTTCTGAGAACTTTAAATAGTAACATCTTTAAAAGAAGTAAAATGAGGGCCTGGAGAGATGGCCTAGCGGTTAAGAGCACCGACTGCTCTTGCAGAGGACCTGGGTTCGATCCCCAGCACCCACATGGTGGCTGAGAACCGTCTGTAACTCCGATTCCAGGAGAACTCCAGTTCCAGGGGAATCCGACACCCTCTTCTGACCTCTGTGGCATTGCACGACACAGACGCACAGACCTACATGCAGACAGCACATTCATACACATAAACAAATAAATAAAATTTAAAAAAAGAAAAGGAGGCTCAACTCTGACGTCACTCCTCCACCTTGCTCGTTCATTGCCATGTTTAGCTCTTGGATCATTCTGATGATAGTGAAATATTCAAAAGCAAAAGGGGAAAAGCAGCAGTCCTCAGACCTGATGTTTTCTACTTCTTCCCTCACCTCAGAAAAAAAATGTACTTTATACACTTAAGGTTCTCTACTTCCCCAAGAATTCTTCCAAGTGGTATAGTCAAAATGCAGCCTAGTAACATGGAGCTCTGTGCTGCAATTGTTACAGGGGACAGAGGAGACCACAGCGAAGCAGGAAAGGAAAATAAAAGACGAATGTGGGCGGGAGCTGGCAAAGTGCCAATCTGTACCAAGACACCTTTTTCAGAATGCGCCCATGGCCACAAGACATGCCTTTATGGTGCCACCATCTGCTTCAGCACTGAGTGTGAGAGAAGATTCAACTTAACACTTCTTGTCCTCACACACCTCTGTTTACTTATGGTGGAGTGAGAGAGAATGCTGGAGAAATGAGCTTTTATAAAATTATTTTATTTTTTTATTTTATTTTATTTTTTAATTCATTTATGTGTATGAATGTACTGTCGGCATGTGGGTTTGTGCACCCGTGTCGTGCAACGCTGCGGAGGTCAGAAGAGGGTGTCGGATTCCCCTGGAACTGGAGTTCTCCTGGAATTGGAGTTACAGACAGTTCTCAGCCGCCATGTAGGTGCTGGGGATTGAACCCGGGTCCTCTGCAAGAGCAGTTCGGCACTCTTAACCACTAGGCCATCTCTCCAGCCCCGAGAAATGAGCTTTTAAACGTGGAGGGTCAAATAAGTGAGCACATGAAGACAGATCTGTTCATGCAGTGAGCACAAACTGGAAATATTTATACAGCCAGGTGCATCTTTACTGCTTCATTGTCTTCTTGCCATTTCTTTTTATTTGTAGAGTATTGAATAAAATTACACAAAAGGAGAAACTCTACTTACTACAGGGTTCATGTTTTTGAACATTGACTTCTGTATTCTGTACATTTACTGGGAGTGCTTGCACACAGAATTAAGTCCTAGCTTAGAAAATAATCACGTGTTCCTCGGCTTTCTCATCTGAACAGCAGTTTGTGGGGAGGATTTAAGACAGACTACCTTTCGTCTATATGTATGTATCTGGCAGAGCTATGTGATGTCAGTTGTAGACCATGGTGGGGTCTTCAAGGCATCCCCATGTGAGCCCTGGGTTGACATGGGAATTCTTGAGTATTTCAAAAGGAATGGCTCCTTAAGGTACAAAGTCCATTACTTCTGAGAGAGAATACAAAGTGGGTCATCCTCAGATCTAAACTCCTAACTCACGTGGCTTGGTAACCACAGTTGAATGTGAGTGAAATAGCAAATAGTGTGATGGGTACATTATTGAACACAAACGGCTTCCCTGGCAGAGCCTGGGCCTCTGCTCTGCCTCCTGGAGGTAACGTTCTCTCTCAGATCTGCCCACGGCGTCCACCCATCAATGACGCTGATCCACAGATGTGGGGTTATGTTAGGACCAGCCTGGCTCTCCCAGCCCTGTGCTACCTTCTTTCTCACTGGGTGCTGAGAACAGTTTGCCATTTTGCTTCAGAATTTAGGAAAACCCCAGGAGCAGAATGACCAGACCAGCAGCCCGCATTGCACAAAGCAATGTGGAGTCAATAGTCTGTCTCCAGAGTGGGTATGCACAGCTTCTCCAAGTGGCTGCTGTGAGCGTTTTTATTCTGAAGTCCTGTAGCGGGCTTCCACAATGCAAGAATGGGAGCAAAATGAGGAAGAAATGTAGTCTAACGCGAGGTGTTTTGTATCAGCACAGGGGCAATGAGAATAAGAGGCTGCAGATGCTGGCCACAGAGGGCGACTCTGTAGGGTGCAGCCAGCGCGTTCCCTTTCAAGGAGAAAGACTGAGCTGGTGAGCAGAGAAAGTGACGAACTGGATAAAAAAGACCGATTCAAAAACAGTCTGATAGGCTGCTGGAGAAACGCAGGAAGCAGGTAGCAGAGGAGACAGGCCCTCAGCCTTCTTGCTCATTCCCAGCCAGCTTTTTATCAGTAAGAAATCATTTCTTCTTTCCAAACACTTCAGCACGAAAATCAAGTTTTCATTCTCATTGGCCGTGGGGATAGCAACATCTTTGATCTTCAACTTATGAAGCAGCTGCCTACTGCTCCACTTCAAAGTACATTTTCATGACTTAAGGGCATTTTAATAAAGAGTTCTCCAAACCCAGTTGCGGATCATCTGGAATAGTAAGGAGCTGTGTAGCTCATCAGGTGATACGATGCTAGCATCATAAGGAAGGACCAAAAAAGCCCACTAGAAGAGGCAGAGAATAGCTGGTAAGGGGCCCCCTCTATGCTTTGTCCCTCCGCTGAGCACAGGCTGTTTTGTAGAAGGCAATTACTACACTATAAGAACACAGTGAAGAAAAGCCTTCCATTCTTAAGGACATGTGAAAAGTGTAGTTTGGAAAAACTTCCTGGTTCCTCTTCACTGTTTGTGAAATGGCCACCGTGCGGAAGTTGCTAGGTCAGGAGCACTTTTCTCTTATAGAATCCGGTTTCCCAGCCAGTCACCAGTTCATGGCACTTGGAGCTATGAGAGAAATGACAGATGCTTTCTTTACCTGAGTAAAGAAGCTCTATTACATATGAAGGAGGAAAGGTAACCTAGAGTAGCCGTAATGACAACCTGCTTACAGTGAACAAAGCTTCAGACAAGTCCCGAAAGAAGGAAAGTTCATACATGGAAGCCAACAGTCAAAGTCTAAGTTGTGAAGCATTTAGGCCAACTTTCAGGAGAGCTAACACAGCTTGTTAAAGGCTCAGGCTCACAACCAAAAATATTGACAGTAGATCAACGTTAAAAATACATAGCAAGAAATAATTTCAGGTTTCAGATTAGTGGTTCAATGTTTGGCCTGAGGTTGAAGTGTAAATGTTCAGAGCAATTGAAAAATAGCTGGTTTCTGCCAGTGTGTGCACAAAGGTCACTGTCCACTCCTCACAGATAGAAACTTCCGCTGTCATTACATTTCACCTCCTGTGAATATTCCTCTTCATGTTGCTTTTCTCTCTTTCTCCATAGCCTTCCCTCGCCCCTCTCACCCGCCCTGTTCTTCCTTCACTGTCTGAAAGCAAGCTAAAGACACCAGGCATGGTTTCAGAAAAGGGCTTTCTCTCCTGAAAACACAATCTTATGGTCATATGCAGACATGAATTAATTTGTACACTAAATAGCCCGTGCTTAAAATTTCATAATTCCGCCGGGCGTGGTGGTGCATGCCTTTAATCCTAACACTCGGGAGGCAGAGGCAGGCGGATCTTTGTGAGTTCAAGGCCAGCCTGGTCTACAGAGTGAGTTCCAGGGCAGCTGGGATTACAGGGAGTCCCTGACTCGAAAAGACCAAAAAAAAAATTTCATAATTCCAAAAATATCCTTTTCACTCTTTCCTCTATCAGGGTCTAGTCAAGAACAAGTCTTCATTTAGCTGTCCTGTCACTTTGACCTCTTTAATTTGCAGTGTTTCACTTGATAATATTTTTTCCTATGCCACTGAAATTTCTGAAAAATTCAGATCATTTGAAGAACATCCCACAATCCAGCTTCGTTCATTTATTTCCTTGTGTTTACCTCAAAATTGTTTTAGCAATGATACAAATATAGCAAATTGATGTTCTTACTACTGCTTTATATCCATAAGCCCACCCCCACTGTCCATTACCCTAGGTATTATTGCTGAGCTACATTTGAGCTCTAATATCTAAGACCCTTCCCTTTTAAAGGAGCCTTCAGCCCCATTGTAGTCATTTAGTAATGTGGAATGTGTTATCTTCAATGTTCACAGAAAAGAATGCAAACCTAATGATATTTCACTCTTGTCTCAGGGACTTATGTCAAACCCTTAACCTACACAGTTATAAGATGACAGAGTTGCACATTTCAAGCCACTATGTTCTCAGTAATCTGTTGTAATAATAATAATAATAATAATAATAATAATAACAATAGAAAACTAATATGCCCTCTAAAACTTTATCCAGTGATTTACCATGTACCATTTACCATTCCTTACCTAGCTGGTTCTTACACTGGACAGTATTAAAATGGTATTTATTCATTCTATAAATATTTTCAATAGATTAGCTGGGACTTTTCTGAAAGAAAAGCTGAGTCATCATTTTCTCTCTTGAGTATCATGATGGATTCACAGGTTTCCTTTTTTCAGTTCAGTATTCTGCTTTTTGGTTACTCCCTTCACTGTAGATTTAATCACTGGTAGAATTTCAAGCTGACTCTTGTGCCCATCTAAAATTGTCCCCTCAGTCTTAGACCTCTTTCTCGCTTTCTGGATTATAATTCTTAGGGGTAAAATCTATTCTGTCCAATACCTGGAACTGACAATGTTATACCAGTGCTCTATGGTTTCTGATACTAGAAAACAACACTGGAACACCTGAATGATAGGAGGGCCAGTTTTAGTAAGGACTTGGCATTCAGCTTAGTGCCACTTGGCTATGCATTGTTCTTCATTATTACTGGTAAACGTCTTTATGTAGCTTAAGAAACATTGGCTTCAACTTTTCCTGTGAATGGTTCATGTATTTTAACCATTGTTTTATTAGTTTTTTTTTCTCATTTTCACTTCACCATAAATAATGAAATTAACCTTTCATCTTGACACATTTTGCAGTTTTCTCAATTTTTGTTCTTTGATGCTTTTGCAATGTAATGTTTTATCTAGTGTAGTAGAATTTTATCATCTTTTATAGCAACTGTATTTTAAGCTATAGTTACAAACACTTTCTCTACATCCAAGCTATAAGAACTTCTATATTTTACCCTAGGATTTCTGTAGCCACTTTTACATCGAGAACATGTGTTAATTGGTCTAGGTGTTACAACTTGAATATGAACCAATGTTGTCTGCTGGCTCATGTGTTTGAACACTTGGACTCAGGCTAGTGGCACTGTTGTGGGAGGTATCACAACCATCAGAGCAAGGCAGGCAGGAGTGGGTAGGTCATGAAGCAAGCCTCTGAGAGTTTTATCCCAGTCTCATTTCCAGTTGAGCTAACCACCTCTGTCTGTCCCTAAGATGGGAGCAATTCCGTGGCACACTCATGCATAAACTCAGCTAGACCTTCTCACCACAATTGAACCATGACCTAGAATAAATCTTCACCCCTGTAAGTTGTTTCTGTCCAGTGTTTATTCACAGTGATAAGAGAAGTAACTAATGTATAAACTACACATGCAGAATTTTGTTGCCACCATCCAGGAACAAGAGTTGTGAAGCCCCTTCATCTGATTTGTGATTGTTGTGCATTCTTCTCCTTGTTTCTCTGGACTCATGCTGTGGTCTGTGGACCACAGTGATCAGCCCACTTCCTCATTCACCCACACTACACTAGTTTGTTGGAGTTTTGATCATTTATTTTAATGCATTAAGGCAGTCAACTCTTATCTGTCTTAAGGCATTTCCTACCTGCTCACATTTTTTAAATAGGTCAAGGTTAGGATGACTTTTTATTCTAGCTCACAGGAAACCAGCTGGTAGGTTTACAGCATTGAGTGAGGTTGGTTATTATCCTAGGGAGGCCAGAATATATATTATGTTTCATCCAACTCAAGTTAAGGAAATGCTATTTATTTCACTTGCTCAAATTGTCTTTTACATATGTTTCTTGATATATTTTTTACTATTTTATGTAGTTGCTTGGTGATTTGAATATTATTTTCTCTTTCTACAGGAACAGGAATAGGAGGTGTGTGTGCTAGTTTATACCTCTCATACCACCATTTGGAAGGCTGAGGCAGGAGGATCACCATGAGTACTAGGCCAGCCCGGACTACAGAATGAACTCTAGGCCAGTCTGTGCTAAAGAGTGAGATCCTTTCTCAGAAAAGTCGGGTGTGGTGGCGCATGCCTTTAATCCTAGCACTTGGGAGACAGAGGCAGGCAGAGCTTTGTGAGTCAAGGCCAGCCTGGTCTACAGAGTGAGTTCCAGGACATCCAGGCTACAGGGAGACCCTGTCTCGAAAGGACCAAAAAAAAAAAAAAAGTAAATAGTCAACACTTCTTTTCTTACCTTTATGCCTCTACTTCATGGCTTCTGAGCCTTCTTATCACTGGAAACATTTCAGAACTTTTTAAATGATTAAGGCCACAGGGATAAAAGCTCAAATGGTAAAGTGCTTGTCATACAAGCATGAGAGCCTGAGTTTGGATTCCCACCATCCATGTAGAAAGCCCATCATGGTAATGTATGTCTCTAATCCTGAGATAAGAGAAAGGCAGATTTCCAGACGGCATTGGTCAGCCAGTCTAACCATGTCAGTGAGCACCAGTTTTGGCCACTCTGTCTCAAAAACCACAACGTGGAAATCAATGAAAGAAGATACCTAATGTCAACCTCTGGTCTCCACATGTATGAAAACACATGTACATGTGTACTCTCCCATACACATAAGCACATATACACATATGAACATTATACATATATACACTACACACACATACACACACACACACACAATTCTTAAGGCCCCACTTGTATGCCAGCTAACTCAATCAGAATCTCTGGATGCCATGACAACAATATTAATGAGTATTTTAATTGAATCCAATATACAATAGATGTCGAGAATTACTGATTGAACTGAGAAAAGAGTCTTTTAGAGGCTAGATATGAATGGAAAGAAGGAAGCAGGAAGTGCCTTGAAGTTCCTGTCATCAGCGGTCATTTCGGATTAGGTTCCTGTATTGTGTTCATGGTGAGTTGAAGGGCTGAGCATTGCAAAGGCCTCTGCCATGTCACTACCTTGTTCTGAATCCTGCCTAGTTTCCCACCAGGACTTCCATCCTGGCTTCTTCATTGCTTATCATCTCATAATGTACATTTCCCAGTCCCTTCTTTTTAGATTTTCTGAACCACTTATTTTTAGATGTGCCCTTGAATTTAGCATGTAGTAGAATTTTTCTTTGTGAACAAATCTGTTTTTGAAAATATGTAGAATAAGTTAATTTTGCATTATTTATATGGCAGGTGCATTTGATCTCAGCTTGGTTATTGACATTTTGTATTCTATTTTCAGTATTTACCCCCTATCTTCTTTTTCCTTTGTCCCTTTTTCTACAGTACTTTTGTTTATTAGAAGTACTTATATTTCTGTACTAGTACCTAAGATCATGTCAATAATTTTATTTTTTTTAATTTTATTTATTTCTGTATGTGTACGAATGTACTGTCTGCATGCAGGTCTGTGCACCTGTGTCATGCAATGCCACGGAGGTCAGAAGAGGGTCTCGGATTTCCCTGGAACTGGAGTTCTCCTGGAATTGGAGTTTCAGACGGTTCTCGGCCGCCATATGGGTGCTGGGGATCGAACCCGGGTCCTCTGTAAGAGCGGTCAGCGCTCTTAACTGCTAGGCCATCTCTCCAGCCCCCGTCAATAATTTTATAACTCCATAGTTTTATTTCAGTTTTGTGCTATTTCTCCTGTGTCAGATGATACAGTCTTTGCGCACAATCCTTCTACCCTTCCCTCCTGCATTTGCTTTCATCTCAGACCTCCAGTGCTCCCTATCTTCTCTCAGGTCGAGCTTCTGCTCCTTACCTGACTTCCTAGAGGGTCTTAGGAATTGTTAGATTTCTGAGGTATCTTATGGATGGACCATCAGGACAGCCCGCATAAGGATGTTCACACTAACCTTGTTGGTCTGCAGCCTTGCTGTCTGAAGATGACCTTGGTGGAATATAAGATTCATAGCACACACATATTTGTCCTTCAAGCTTCTTTTAAATAAGTATTTTATTATTTCTTTGAGAATTTTACAGTGTATTGTGATCTTATTCATGCTCAGCACCTCTCTTTAACTCCACCCAAATCTACCCCCCCACCTCCCTATCTATCCCACTCAACTCTGTGTGCTCTTTCTTTGTTTCAATTTAACAAGGCATGGACTTTAATTTGTGCCACACTTATACTTCTGAATGAGGGGGCATCTGCTTGAGTGTAGTCAACCTACCAGGAGAAAACTGATTCTCCCTTCCCTAAAAGCCATCACTTCTCCACAGTGCCTAAGCTAGAGGTAGGGGCTCATGAACCCCATCCCGCTCCATGCTAGAATGATGGCTGCCTTGATACTGTGCAGGGCTTGTGTAGATAACTGAAACTGTTGTGAGTTCATTAGTGCAGCTGTGCTGTCATGTACAAAAGACATTGTTTTGCTCTAGTCTTGCTTAACTTCTGATTCTCACAATCTTTCCATCCTCCTTCCATGATGGTCTCTGAGCCTTGGGGCGGGGGTATGATATAGATGTCCCGTTTGTGGATGAAAACTCCAAAGACACTTAGCCTCTGCATTTCAACCTATGGAGAGTTAGTTTCTCCATTAACTTCTATCCACAAAGAAACTTCTTTGATGAGGTCTGAGAGTTGCATGGATCTCCAAGTAGAGATATGAATTTAAAGGGCAGTTTGATGCTATTTAATAGAATATTCCTACTAGGTTCACCCCTGGAACTGTGAGCTCCCCAAATGTATGTTCTTGGACAGATTGGCAGTACCAGGCCAGGCATCACATCCTTCAGTTTGACTTGATGTATTTTAATGCTATCTAAAAAGTATTGTTTGGAAAGGCAGTCCCGGAGCTTCCTATGTACTCCAAAGATTGTCAGTCTAGGGGTTTTTAATGCTTTTATTGATGTTTTGTGTATTTTGCACATTATTTCTCAGTTTAATTTAGACATATTCCCCTTTACCTTCCCCCTACCCCACTCCAGATCATGCACTATGCCATAACTATCCTGCATCTTTCTCTGAGTCTTTTTTGTGTGTTTAGGAATTCACATTTTCCTCTTTTAATTTTATATTACTCTAAAATATTAATACATACTTTCTACTCATATACAGTAATTACAGAGTCTGAAAGTAAGTGGTGGATCAATTCTAGAGCCCGTTAAAGGATTTACATTATAACAACATAGTTGCCTTCAGATAAACAGAAATATAATAATAATGTTGTTCAGCTTGCCTTTCATCTGGGAATTTGGTGTTAGCATCCACAAATGAGGGGATACCATTCACTGTTTGTTTTTCTGGGACTGTGTTACTTCATTTAGCATAATGGCTTTGAGTTCCATCCATTTACCTGCAAAGTTCATGATGTCATCTTTCTTTACTGCTGAGTAGTACTCCATTGTGTAGATGTACCACATTTTTGTCATCCACTCTTCAGTTGAGGGCATTTGGGTTGGTTCCAGCTCTTCGATATTGTGAAGAGAGCTGCAGTAAACATGAATGTGCATGTATCTTTGCATAAGATGAGGAATGGAATGACTGGGTCAGGTGGTAGGCTCATTTTGAGTCTTTTAAGGGTTCTCCACATTGCTTTCCATAATGGTTGTACAAGTTTACATTCCCACCACCAGTGGATGAGTGTTCCCCTTTCCCCACAACCTCTCTAGCATTTGGTGTCTTTTGTGTTCTTGATCTTAGTCAGTGGTATCAGAATGAGATGATATCTAAGAGTGGTTTTAATTTGCATTTCCTTAATTATAAATGATGTTGAACACATTTTTTTTTTTCGGTCTTTTCAAGACAGAGTCTCCCTGTAGCCCCAGCTGTTCTGGAATTCGCTCTGTAGACCAGGCTGGCCTTGAACTCACAAAGATCCGCCTGCCTCTGCCTCCCAAGTGCTAGGATTAAAGGCATGCACCACCACACCCGGCTGAACACATTTTAAGATGTTTCTCAGCCATCTTTACTTCCTCACTGGTGAAGTCTCTGTTTAGCTCTTTACTCCATCTTTTGAATAGGTCATTTGTTTTCTTACTTCTTTGTTTTTTGAGTAGTCTATATATTCTTTGACATTAATGCTCTGTTAGATGAATAACTGGTGAAGATTTCCTCCCACTCTGTGGGTTTTCTCTTCACTTCCTTGATTGTTTCAATTGCTGTACAGAAGCTTTTGAGTTTGATGAGGTCCCATTTGTTGACTGTTGACCTTACTTCCTGTGTAGCTGCTGTCTGATTTAGAAAGTCTTTTCTTACACTATGTCTTGTGGGTTGTTGCCAACTTTTTCTTCTATCACTTTCAGGGTTTCAGGTTTCACACTGAGATCTTTGATCCAGTTGGAGTAGATTTTTGTACAGGGTGAGAGGTAGGGGTTTAATTTTGTTCTTCTACAAATGGTGATCCAGTTTTGCCAGCACCATTTGCTGAAGATACTATCTTTCCTCCATTGAGGTTTTTTTTGTCCCTTTGACAAATATGAGGTAGTGGAAATTGTATGAGCTCAAGTTTAGATCTTCAATTTTGTTCCATTGTTCAACAGGTCTGTTTTTGTGCCAGTAGCAGGCTGTCTTTATGACTATGGCCCTGTAATATAGTTTGAAGTCTGGTAAAGCAATCCCCCCCGACCCGCATTGCATTTTTCACTCAGGGTTGCTTTAGCAATTTTGGGGTCTTTTGTTTTTACATATGAATTTAAGGAATTTTTCCAAGACTGTGAAGAAACTCATGTGGATATTTATTGGGATTGTGTTGAATCTGTATATCAATTTGGGTAAAATGGACATTTTTACTATATTAATTTTTCCAACCCATGAGCATGGGAGATCTTTCCATCTTTTGATGTCATTTTCAATCTCTTTCTTCAGTGGTTTAAAAATCTTTTGTTGTAGAGAGCGTTGGTATCTTTGGTTAGGTTTGTTCCCAGGTGTTTTATTATTTTTGAAGCTATTGTGAGTGGGAAGGTCTTCTTATATTCCTTTTTCACTTGTTTATTGTTGGTGTAAAGAAAGGCTACTGATTTTTCCAGGTTAATTTTGTATACTGCCACTTTACTGAAACATTTCTAGAAGTTTTCTGGTGGAGTTTTTAGCATCCCTTAGGTAAACTTTCATATCATCTGCAAAAAAAGGATAGCTTAACTTCTTCTTTTCAAATTAGTACTCCTTTAATTTCCCTCTCTTGTCTTATTGCCCTAGCAAGCATTTCAAGCACTATGTTAAAGAGGAGTGGAGATAAGGGGCAGCCTTGCCAGGTTCCTGCCTTTAAGGGAAATGGTTCCAATTTTTCTCCATTTAGGATGATGTTGGCAGTGGGTTTGCTATATATGGCTTTGGTCATGTCAAGGAATGTTCCCTTCAGTCTGATTCCCTCTAGGACTTTAAACATGAAGGGATGTTGAATCTTGTCAAAGGCTTTTTCTGCATCAATTGAGATGATCATGTGGTTTTTGTCTTTCAGTCCATTTACATGTTTTACCGTATTTATTGATTTACGTATGTTGAACCATCCCTGCATCTCTGGTATGAATCCAACTTGGTCATGATGGGTGATCTTTTTGATGTGGGTCTGTATGCAATTTGCAAGTATTTTGTTGAGAATTTTTGCATCTATGTTCATTAAGGAGATGGGTCTATAGCTTTCTGTTTTGGTTGTATCTTTGCCTGGTTTTGGTATTAGGGTGATGCTGGCTTCATAGAAGGAATTTGGGAGAATTCCCTCTGTATCCTGCTGAACAGATTGAGTAGTAATGGTTGTAGGACCTCTTTAAATGTTTTATAGAATTCTGCTGTGAATCCATTAGGGCCCAGGCTTTTTTCACTTGGGAGTTGTGTTTTTATTTTTTTTATTATATCCTCAATTTCCTCAAATATTATGTGTCTGTTTAAACTTTCAATCTCTTCTGAGTTAAGCTTTGTTGCTTCCCAGGATTTCAAATATTCATCCATTTCTCTTAGGTTTTCAAATTTAATGGAGTATAGGTTTTTGAAGTATTCCCATATGATCGTCTGGATCTTTTCTTTGTCTGTTTTGATGTTTCCCCATTCATCATGAATACCTATTTGGAGTTGCTCTTTGTTTTTTTGGTTAACTGGGCTAGAGTTCTGTCTATTTTGTTTACCTTTTCAAAGAACCAGCTTTTGGATTCATAGATTCTATGTATTGTTTTCTTTGTTTCTATTTCATTGATTTCTGCTCTGATTTTTGTTATTTCTTCCTGCCTGTTGGGTTTAGGATTCATTTTCTTGTTGTCTCTCAAGTGTTTTTAGCTGCAGTTTAGATTGTTTATTTGTTCCCTTTCTGATTGTTTGTTGTTGTTGTTTTTTATTTGGGCACTTAGGGCTATAAACGTCCCTCTCAAAACTGCTTTTAAAGTATCCCACAAGTTTTATTGTATTGTATTATGTTTTTCATTCAGTTTCATGAATACTTTTATTTCACTCTTTATTTCTTCCTTAACCCATTCATTATTCAGGATGGTGTTGTTTAGTCTCCATGTGTTCTTGTAGCTAGTTGGGTTTATTCTGGTGTTCATATTGAGCTTTATTGCTTTGTGGTCTGATAGAATGCATGGAATAATTTCAATCCTTTTGTGTTTGTTGAGATTTCTTTTGTGGTTAATTTTGGAGAATGTTCTATGAGGTGCTGAGTAGAAAGTATATTCTCTGGTGTTTGAGTGGCATATCCTGTAGATATCTGTGAAGTCCATTTGGTGTATTGTATTGTTCAGTTCTGATGTCTCTCTGTTTATTTTTTGTCTAGTTGATCTATCCAAGGGCCTCAGTGGGGTGCTGAAGTCTCCCACTATTAGTGTGTCAGGATTAATCTGTGTCTTGTAGTCCTGAAGAGTAGTGTTTATAAAGTTAGGTGCACCAGAGTTTGGTGCACAGACATTTAGGATTGTGAAGTCTTCATAGTTCATTGTTCCTTTGACAAGTATGTAATGGCCCTCTTTGTCTCTTCTGATTAGTTTTACTTTGAAATCTATTTTGTCTGATATTAGAATAGTCACTCTGACTTGTTTCTTGGTACCATTCCCTTGGAATATTTTTTTTTTCATCCTTTCACTCTAAGGTGGTATCTGTCTGTGAGAGTGAAATGGGTTTCTTGTAGACAACATATAGAAGGATTCTGTTTCCTAATCCCACCAGCAGTGGATGAGTGTTCCCCTTTCCCCACAACCTCTCCAGCACTTGGTATCATTTGTTTTCTTGATCCTAGCCAGTCTTATTAGAGTAAGATGATATCTTAAAGTGATTTTGATTTGCATTTCCTTAATGATTAGTGATGTTGAACACTTCTTAAGATGTTTCTCAGGCATCTCTAATTCCGCACTGGTGAAGTCTCTGTTCA
>VZQC01012006.1:630857-749123 GCA_009823505.1 Rhizomys pruinosus | reverse complement strand
TCTCTCTCTCTCTCTCTCTCTCTCTCTCTCTCTCTCTCTCTCTCTCTCTCCCCCTGTCTGTTGTGTGTGTGTGTGTGTGTTCATATGTGCAGGTGCATGTGCTCACAGGCATGTGCATGTGGAAGGCAAAGATCTACCTCAGCTGCTTTTTCTCAGACATCCTATTTCTTGCTTTTTTGAGGCAGAGTTTGTCATTGGCCCGTTACTCATAAAGTATACCATACTGCCTGGCCAGTGAGTTCCAGAGATCAGTCTGTCCCTTTCTTCCCAGCTTGGGGGTTACAAACATGCACTGCCACACCAGGCCCATGAGTTTTGAGTTGGGTCACAATTCTGGACAATCAACTCAGGTCTTCCTGCCTGTCCTAGAACTTCCTTATATACTCTAAAGCTGTCATCTTAATTCTTTTTCTTCAGAACATTAATGAATTATATTCACACAGCATTATTGTTTTCCTTATAACACTTTTATAGATAGTCCTTTATCTGCTCAAATCATCTTTTAAAAATAAGCATAATTTCAGATGAAAAACCTGAAGCTCAGTAAGATTAAGTTAATTCTTCCATGTCACATTCCCCTCTACAGTATAATTCAAACTAAGATTCAGATCCTAACTTCAAATTTAGTTTTCCTTCTATACCACCCTTCTGACATTTTCATGGTATGACAAATTATGGAATAACTCTTGGAAACAAAGTTTACAAATAGTGATGTATCCTTTAATGTAAAGTCATATTTCCCAGATACAGTATTACAAATAGTGAAGCAGGGGCTGGAGAGATGGCCTAGTGGTTAAGAGCACTGACCGCTCTTACAGAGGACCCGGGTTAGATCCCCAGCCCCACATGGCGGCCGAGAACCGTCTGAAACTCCAATTCCAGGAGAACTCCAGTTCCAGGGGAATCCGAGAGCCTCTTCTGACCTCCGCGGCATTGCACGACACGGGTGCACACACCTGCATGCAGACAGTACATTCATACACATACCAAAATAAATAAAAATTAAAAAAAAAAAGAAATAGTGAAGCATTATAAGGTTTCTGTATTCTCTCTCTCTCCCTCCCTCCCTCCCTCCCTCCCTATCCTTTAGTTCATGTAGTTTCATTCCATATTCAAGAACTATAGCTGCCCCCTGAAAACTGTGCAAAGACACTGGACTGTGAAATGCAATATTAAGAGGCCAATGTAATCTCTCATCAGTGACCACTCCGCATCCTACTTAAACTCATGATTGCAGACATGATAATATGCACCATAGCCTTCTACTAAGAACTACTGACCATGGTGTGAAAAACCATTCCATAGCTAGTGTGAGTGTACTTTAAAGGTGCTCAGACCCATGAGTTTTATGTTTAATGAAGTATTTAAACACCTAAAAGAGAAAGAAATAAAAAATAAAATTATGAGATTAAGGTTACTAAATCCTATACCCAGGTCTAATAATAATTCCACTCACTTGAGCAAGTAACAATTTTCTTGGGTCTTGGGAATCATAGTATTTTGTAACTTTACAATATAGTTGGTTGGATTGCCGGGCGTGGTGGTGCCCACCTTTAATCCTAGCACTTGGGAGGCAGAGGCAGGCGGATCTCTGTGAGTTCAAGGCCAGCCTGGTCTACAGAGTGAGTTCCAGGACAGCTGGGGCTACAGGGAGACCCTGTCTCAAAAAAAAGACAATATAGTTGGATTAACCACCACATAAACGCACGACTTTTTGAACAAATATCTACAGAGCATCAATTCTTTAATTAATGCCATCTTCCTGAGAATGATCTAGGAATGACCCCATGGAATGACCTATCTCTTGTACTAACATTTGTAAAAATTAATAAAAATTATAATTAAAAATTTGAGAGCAAATATCAAATTTATAAATGACTCAAAGTTGGTAGAAGTTACTTAGACTTAGAAGAACAAATTAGAATAAAAAGCACATATATAAAATATATACTTTAATTTAGAGAAAATCAAACACATACATCTATATGAAAAAATATGAAGCCAGGCGTGGTGGTGCACGCCTTTAATCCTAGCACTCGGGAGGCAGAGGTAGGTGGATCTCTGTGAGTTCAAGGCCAGCCTGGTCTACAGAGTGCACTCCATGCCAGCTGGGACTAAAGGGAGACCCTGCCTCAAAAATACAAAAAAAAAAATACAAAAAAAAAGAAAAAGAAAAAATATGAGTATTAGTTACTTTTGAATTCCATCCAAGCCATCTTTATGATCCAGTGTCTCAAAAGCTACATTCATATTAAAGAACAATTTTTTATAGCTTATAAGTTTGAAGACTGCCTTGATCAGAGGATTTGTAGGGCATGATTTATTCTGATTGGTGACTTTACAGCACACATTGGCAAAGTAGAATGGGCCCAGGGAAAGTTAGGGTCTAGAAAACATGCTATTTAAGAACTACCTCTGGGCATGGGAGCATATGCCTTTAATCTCAATACTCCAGGAGGCAGAGGCAGGCAGATGTTTGTGAGATCAAGATCAGTCTGGTCTATATAGTGAGTTCAAGGCCAGCTGGGGCTACAGGGAGACCCTGTCTTGAGAAAAAGACCAGAAGGATGAAAAAAGAACTGCCAAGGGCCTGAATATGTTCAGAAACTAAAATCTTTAAATACAATTCAAATACTTCCAATGTTTAAAAGAATGAGCTGCAGAAAGCAGATTAGACCATTATCTGTGACTCCAGAGAAAACTGGAGACCAGAAAAGTGAGATTATGGTATTTGTCTCCATTTAATTAGATTTCAAGCAGTATCGGCTCTTTCCAAAGGAAATAGTCACAGGACACTCTTAGAAATGTGTGGTTAAGTAAGCATCAGAAAGTACCTCCAAATATTAATATGGTCACATCTTACTAGGTGATGTAATCTAATGGGTCCATTGCTGTAAATGTGCTCTGTTATTGACTGAAACATCAGTAGGCATTTTATAACTTTTCCTTACTTTTAAAATAGTGACTCCCCATTCTCTATTCAGTGTGGGAAGATCCAGTTTGAATTGGGGGCTAGTTCTCAGCTAGCACCCCTCAGGGCACCACGTGAATTTCTCTAACCCCACCCCAAGGAAGAACAAACAACATAGCCTAGGTGTGTGATGCTGGGTGGGGCAATGGTATGCTGTGGTGTGGAGTTGGGAGGGGGGGCGCTATGATTGGCCCTGGGAACTGATGTCATTTAGTTTATAAAAGCAGGCTGTAGCAAGGAATAAATTTGAATTTCCCATTACATCATCACGAAATTCCCGGCCATCTTTCTAATCTTTTGCACGCACACAGGCCAAAGCAGGCCTGCATTTCGTTCAGGTGGCCAGTGAGTTGGAAAAATGTTCCAGTGCAGACCACCAATCTGGATAGCTGGTGTTGTGAGTGAACATAGGCTAAAGATAGGCCTACAGCCATCAGCCTGAAATTCCTGTCCAGGGTTCAGCAGTCTCTGGGCAGGTGGGAAGTCATGGCCAAGAGTGGAACAGTATCTCGTGATTCCAGGCTAAGGGCTTGAGTTGGAAATACACTCAGGTCGGGCTATGGGAAGTAGCCAGCTGGTCTCTGTGCTGAGAGGCCAGCTCCCTACAGCAGCTGCTGGCCATGCTGTGTCCCCATCCCCTTAGCAGGTCTGAATGGTCCCTGTTGGTCACAAAAGAAAGTTTTCTACAATTCAGCTCCCTTCTAACCCCATTCACATGCACACTAAAACTGCCTAATCAGAGTTTGGTGGTCACCTCCTAATCCATAGATACTACTTTTGTCAATCTGAGGCATGGCTCACAAATACAAGTTTTAGAATTGTTATCTACTCATTCAGCCCATGAACTGCTAGCACCAGCTATACTGTTAGATGCTAGGATAGAGGAACCGTAACAAAACATCACAGGTCCTGTCACCATGGCTCTGATGTCTCATGGACAAGATGAATATCAACAAATTACACTAATGAATTGAATAACACAAATAGAACCAGACAAGTGATTAGAAGAACTAACCTGGGAATAACAGAGATGAGTGTGACTTAGATTAGGAGCCTAGAGAAGGTTTCTTTGGGTAAAGGGCACTTAGCTAAAATAAGAAAACTAGTCTCCTGGCTAATTAGTCAAGCTTAAAGGGGGGACTGGGCTGAACTACAGCATGTACAAAGTCCTGTGGTAGAAATGAGAATATGTAATGCTGAAAGTACTGAAAGAAGAGTCAGAAAGGAGGGGGATTGAGGAATGGGTGAGGACTGAGATATAGGGAGGGGCTGACTGATGCAGGGGTCATGAGTCTGGGCAAGCATCAGGAATATATGAAAGGGACTCTGGTTGTAAGAGTTGCATTTTAAAAGTTTTTAATTGAATTTTTGTGTATTTCATATGGAACATCTCAACCATTCTTAATCGCTTTTATACCCTCTTCTCCACTGGCACCTTCCCATACCACTCCCACCCCTGCTGGAATTCATACATGTTGACATTTGTGTTAAGGCTTATTACGTCAAGTTAGTGTCCCCAGAAGTTTCTCAGTATAGGTTCAGCCACTGAGGTCTAGTCGGTCCATCTAGAGTCCCTCACTTTAAGAAGCTCTTCTTCACCCAGAAGTAATCAGCTGTCAATATTTCTTCAGCTAAGATTGGGGTCTGCTTCTTATTTCCCCCGTTCCATGCTGGATTTTTGTCTGCTTGAATTTTCCTGGGTCTTTTGCATGCTGACACCATTGCCGTAGGTTTATATAAGTAGGGTCCTGGAGCTTGTAGGACTCTATTTCCATATGGCCATGCACCTTCTCCCTGGCTCTTACAATCTTTCTGCCCCCCCCCCTCAAAAGTCCCTGAGCCCTGGGCGAGTGAAGCTTATATAGGAATCCTGTTTAACAACCCACACTTTGAAGACTCCTTATCTCTACTCTGTCCATCTGTGACCTCTTGTGTTCCTAGCCCTCTGTTGCATGAGGGCACTTCATTAATGAGAGTTCAGAGACTCATTAATGTCCTCTCTACCCCTTGTTCTATGTTGTATGAGCCTTAGGTGTAGACTTTGCATTGTAGATGTGCCACTTATTCTTGGGCAATTCACAGACAATGTCTGTGTGTGACAATGTCTGTAATAGTCTCCATCCAGTGCAAAAGAAGCTTCTTCGATGAGTGGGGACTGGAGTTCTTTACTGTAAATATAAGGATACATACTTTGCACTTAGTAAGAAGTTAGGAATATGACAACCTTGGAGATTTCTCTAAGATCTATGATCTCTCCATCCTTGTACATTTGGCTATGTTTACAGTACAACACAAGAGTTTCCTCCCACTGACTGGGCTTTAAGTCCAATTATGTAGATATTGATTGTCCCCAAGATAGAAATGCCACTACTATAACAATGTCATATGCTGTGCTTGTCATTGATCTGGCTATTTGTTCTTAAAGATGGTGTTGGACCATTGAGTGATGTTCACCGTTAGCAGGTTACACAGTGCTCTCCAAAGCTGTGAGAGCCAGCCTTCAGGGGAGGAGGCTTCCAGGTCAGTTCCAGCTCCAATGCTCAAATCCAGTCTCTAAAGAATGTCTTGTCATCAGCAATACACTCTCACCTTCAAGTTCTTAGAGCAATCAAGGTCTGTGGCAATAGCCTGTGTAATTTTGGGACTTTCTTGGACTACCCTGGCAAACAACTTGAAGGGAGGTGTCTCCTGTCTGGCACTGTTTCTTGTTGTATAGCACTCAGCTTTGCACATGGACTTATGTAGAGATATTGTATGTGTAATTTATCATTAGGTAGTTAGAGTAATGTGATTCACTTTGGTTCCTTATACTAGCTAGGCATTATTTATTCTCTCTCTCTCTCTCTCTCTCTCTCTCTCTCTCTCTCTCTCTCTCTCCCTCCCTCCCTCCCTCCCCCTGACTAACCCTCCCTCCATGCCTTCCCCATTTAAACGGTCCCCATTTTCCCCACTTCTCCCTGGACAATACCAGTCTTCTATGGTCACACCTCTCTTGAGCTCCTCCTTTCCCTTTCCCTCACTGGCTCCTTTCCATTTTCCTGGCTCCTGCAGTTACGCCAGGATACATACTCACACAAAAGGGTTTGGTGCTAGGATCCACAAATGAGGGTGAACTTACATTGTTTGTTTTTCTGAGTCTGTGTTACTTCACTCAGCATAGCAGTTTCTAGTTCTATCCATTCACCTGCAAATTTCATGATGTCATATTTTTTTTTTACCACTGAATAGAACTCCATTGTGTAAATGTATCACATTTTCATTATCCACTAGTCAGTTGAGGGACACTTGGGTTACTTCTGTCTCTTACCTATTGTGAAAAGCACTGCAGAAAACATGGATGTACAACTATCTCTGCAATAGGATCAGTCCTTTGAGTACATGCCAAAGAAATTTGCATTTTTAAAATGAGAATCCTAGCAACCTCATAGAAAATAATTTCACAGTGGAACAGAACAAACATTAGATATTACACATCTCAGACAACTATGATACGGCATTAAGGAGAAAACAATGAATTAAGGGTTATTTAGAAGATATAGCAAACAGGACTTGGAGATTGATAGAGAGTGAGTATTATCTTGTTCAAAGCACAACATCTAGGCTTAGGGTCTACAGTCTGAATGGATGGCAACATGATCCATTGGGAGAAAGCCACTGCAACAGGGCATGCCAACCCATTTTTGAGAAACATGCTGAGGTTTGAGATGGCCTCATGATAGTGAAATGGACTTGTCGGATAAGCTATTACACGTACTCCAAAGGTCTAAGGACAGGCAAGATGTGGTTTCACCCCACACAAGCCTATTAAGTGAAAAAAGACCATATAAGCAATACTTAACTGGTTTCAATAGCAGCTAGAGCAATTTAAGAATGTATTTAAGCTGGGTGTAGTGGTGCACATCTTTAATCCTAGCACTTGGGAGGCAGAAGCAGGCCGAACTTTGTGAGTTCAAGGCCAGCCTGGTTTACAGAGTGAGTTCCAGGACACCTGGGGCAACATGGAGACCTTGTCTGGAAAAGACCAAAAAAAAAGAAAAAGAATGTATTTAATATTAAATATCAGAGTTTGGCATCTACTTGCAGGTATCATCTGGTGATTAAATTAACCACAATTTTAAAGAATAAAGATAAAGCAACAGGTTCGAGAAGTTGTGGCTGACATGCTAGCTATGTCCACACTGTACAACAGCAATGTTTTTATAATGAGGAAGTGTATACACTCTCCTGGGAACAGAAATGATTTCAAATAAATCCTCACTCATATCCTTGTTTCTTCAGGAGAGAAGGCAAGACACGCATAAGAAGGCAGTCCAGGAAGGTGATATCAGTAGAGGGGGAAAAAAAACCCACACGCGGTCTCTGAGAAACAAGTAAAACAATACGGAATAAAGGTGCCCCTATGATCCCAGAGTTTTCCCTTCTGACTGCCTCCCTATATGTTATTTAGCAATCAATCTGTGATAAAATGTGATTCTATTCATCCATTTCCTAATATGGGAAACAGACACTGCTAACTTAGGAGAAGCATGTCTAGAAAGTCAGAGTGCTTCTGAAGGAAGTCATCCTGTGAGTTTCCCCAGACAACTGGCAAGAGAAAGGAATGAGGAGGCCATCTTCTGGGGTCCTTCATTAGCAACTCACAGACACAGACTGCTGCCTAGAAGTGGGTGGTTCTATCAGTATAGTGAACCTGACGAAGAGCAGACTGCAAGAAATTTGAAAGTTGATCAAAATAAGCCTTCCTAGGCTTTTATTTGCTTTCTTTTCCCTTTATATAATATTGAGTATTTGTTTTTGGTAATTTTGTTGCATATATGTTCTTTGTGGATAATTGTGTCAACTATAATTTAGAAAGTAGCCTGTGCAAATGAAATGCACATGTAGCGGACAAGGTGGACTTGAGTGTTCCACACATGCAGGCCAAAGCCGGTGTCATCTTAGGGACTGCACTGTCTTGCCCATCTGCCCTGTCCTCCTCTCACTGTGGAAAGAAAATTTGATGGTAGTGGCCAACAAAATCTACAGGCTAGGCCAGCACATACCCTCTTTCCCCTGGGTAGTCCCAGGGGTGGCAGTCAATACCTTCAGGGCGCCGTTGCCCAATGTCTACTTTGCAGTCCAGGCAATGGCTCAGCACTCACTCCCTGGGTTTCTTCCTGAGCCATTCCTGGCCTGCCCTTAGGCAGCAAGGAGACCTTCCCAGTGTTCTCACTAATTACTTCTGATGTGCACTTGGCAACCTTATTTGTGAGGCTCTGTCTGTATTCTGCACTAGGTTGGCCTCTCCCCTTGGGAGATGAGAAAAATGTATGGCTTTGAATCAAAAGATCTGAAAATACAGTCAAGATGTACTCCTGTGATCCCTTAATGTACTTTAAGCCAGGGCCCCTTTATTGTCTCTCAAACACCATTTCCCAAATGCACCGCACTGTCAGCCTGTTCTTCAAAGTGCACATACAGAGAGCACCTGACATCTGCAGCTGGAGCAGACATGAAGGACAGACTCAAGCCTGCTACTCAGCACTCAGCAGAGGAGGCCCTGCTTCTCCACAGAGTCTGTGGGGAACAGCAGAATGTCTCTGAATTTCAGTCTTCCTATGCTTGCTTCCTGAAGACAGCTGTGTGTGAGTTTGCCTTTTGGCACACCACTGTTTGCACTGATGACTTCTCTTATCCACAGAATTAAACTCACGAGGTGAGCTCCTTGCTTGAGGGAGGTTTATGGATTGGAGTGTTTGCTCCTTGCTTCCTTCTCATTTTCAGCACCCTCCTTATGAGAATACGGAGGATGCTTTCAAAATACAAAACAGTTCCTAATTCAAGGGCCATTCAGAAAATATGATGCAGGCCCTATTTTGTCCTCAGACTATAGTCAAAAGATCTCTGTTTCAAATTATAGTTATGTCTTTATTATAACTTTTAATTAATTCAGAATAAGTGATTTTAAAATGACAAATGTTATTTGGCATAATGGACCTTAGTACAAATGATGAAATACGTGAATTCGAGACTTGGGGTGGGGATGGAGGATGGGGGTGCAGAGGGAGAAGCAGGTATAAAGGCAATTAAGACTGAAAAATTATGCATGAAAAATTCAATAAAAAATAAATAATTCAATAAATTCAAATAATTAAAAAAATTCAATAAAAAATAAATAAAATGACAAATATTAAATAAAACCAAAACAGAGAGAATACAAAAAGGTATGAACAAGAAGATATAATTTTAGGAAGAATGTCCAGAAAAGTCTTCATCAAAGTGATTATAGGAAAGCTATAAATGAATCAAAATCTTGAAAAAGAACATTCCAGACAGGTACTTCTGGAAACTTGCAAAGGCATGCTATGGTCTCAATGTCTGTCTCCGCAAATTCCATATCACTAATGGAATATGGCAGTGGGTTTCCTGTCATGAGAGCGGATCCCTTGTGAATAGATGAGCACCCTTATTAGACACCCCGGAGTGCTGCCTTTTCCAGTCTGCCAAAAAACATACCAAAAAGGGACCACCCACGAACCAGAAACCTGGCCTTCACCAGACCTGCCAGTGCCTGGGTCTTGGACGTATTAACCTTCTGAACAAAAAAGGAATGTCAGTTGTTCTTATGCTATCCAGTTTACTTAGTTTTGTTACAGTTGTCCAAACAACTAAGGCAAGGCTTAAGCAGAGAAAGCCTGTGCATAGAGCGAGGAAAAAACAGGACTTGGTAACATAGACGAAAAGGAGACAAATATTGCCAGTTTTCTATTAGATGCAGAATGTGTATTTAACAGTGTGTGTGTGTGTGTGTGTGTGTGTGTGTGTGTGTGTACGTTAAAGCAGAAAGGGGACTCATTGAAGGAAGGAAAAAGACTAATTGAAAAGAGGAATGGGAACAAGAAAAGGTGACAGTGGTAACCATGACCAGATATAACAATACACATGCGTGAAAATACCATTGAATCTGGTCTTGTAAGGCCCAGAGCAGAGAATCCAAGTGATCATATCCAAACTCTGTGTGTGTGTATGTGATATTGTGAACATGTGTGGTATGTATATGTAGTGTATACACACATATGTATGCAGGTGTGTGCTCCTGTGCCCATGTATGCAGGGACCAGGGGAAGACATCCAGTGTCCTGCTCTACCACTCTCTACCTTACTCCCTTGAGACAGGGTCTCTCACTGAAGCTAAAGCCAGACTGGCAGCAGCAAGTCCCAGCAATCTACCTGTACCTGCCCCTCACAGGGATGGGCTCATAAGCATGCCTGTGGCCACACTCAGATTTTCACATGAGTGCTGGGAGTTCAACTTCAGGTTCTCATGCTTATTCAGCAGGTCTTAACCAATGAGTCAGCTCTCTAATCCCCCTTCAACCTTTTGATCTATGGAAAATCACACTTATGAATCTTATGGTAAGGGCACTACCCTGCCCAGCTTGTCAACAATATTCTTAATAGATTTCCATACTAAAAAAAAAAAAAATTGTAGTGCTGAGACTCAAAATCAGGGCGTGTGCAGTCCAGGCAAGCACTCTACTACTGAGAAATATCTCTAGCCTCGCTTTTCTGTATTAAAAGTACAATACTTGGAATTACAGAGAATAATTATTCAAAGAGTTTTAAGGGAAGTAAGTGCCCTTAGACCCCCAGTGTCTGTATTGTGGTTCATATCTTCTCCTTGAATATTTCTTTATTTAATGTCTTTTATTTTATGTGTATTAGTGTAATGCCTGCATGTCATGCAATGCCTGCAGAGCTCAGAAAAAGGCATTGTACTGTATTCTCTGGAACTGGAGTTACAGGTGGTTGTTAGCCACCATGTGGGTTCTAGGAATCACTTTTCTTACAAGAGCAGTCAGTGATTTTAACCACTGAGGCATCTCTCCAGCCACTTCCCTGAATATTTCTAAAGAAATCACTTTGCATGTGTGCCTATGTGTGTGGATGTGCATGTGTTTGGATCCAGAATGCAGGACCTTGAGCATACTAGGCAGACACTCTACACTTCCCAAAACCCATGAAATTTCCTTTAAAATGCAATCTTTGGTATTATGTTCAATAAATATTTAAGATCACCACTAAAGCCAGTCATAATCACATACCTCCTCCAAAGGCAAGTTGCCAGTAACATTGTATTTTGCATGTAGATCTATATGCCTTCACTGTAATTAAGAGCTCAGAACACAGTTCATTGTGACTTGCTTTTGTCACTTCAAAATATGCTCTGACAGTTTGCTAAATCAGCTTAGATCTTCCCACCAGCTCCACATCCAACTTTCTTCCTGGCCTCCCGACTTGAGCATGAAGATGGAAATATCTAAACCAAAGACTTAGTCTATGGCTTCCCTCCACCATCCTTCCTCTCTGCAAGTAGTATTGTGCACACTTGCTTCCAAGTTCAGTCCCAATCTGAATATTCTTTCTCTTTCTGGTACCCATCCAAATATTCACAAAGTCTTAGCTATTCCAAAATACATCTCAGGTGCTAGCAGTATTAGTTACTTTCCTGTGGCTGTGCTCATAACACCTAATAGAAAGAACTTAAGAGAGGAAAGAGTTGTTTTGGTTCTGTTTCAGAGGCATTCAGTCATCAGGGTAGTGAAGGTATGGTAGAGCAACTCAGCTCCCGACAGAAAGAATGAATAACGGCGCCTGTGTACATCAAGATGGACCAGAGAGCAGAAAGAATGGCAGGAACCAGTATCTGGATATCAGTTTCAAAGACCCACCCCCAGAAACCCAATTCCACCAGCCAGGCCCAAGTCCTAAAGGTTCCACAGGCTCCCAAAACAGCACTACCAGCTGGGGGACAAATATATAAAACAGAAGCCTGTGAGGGACATTAGATTTAAGTAACAGCATGGCCAGCATGTATGAAACAGACCACAATTTCTAGACCTTACCTACTAGATTGCTTACCTACTAGATTGCTTCCTAACTAGTCTTCCTTTAATGCCTTTTCCCCTTGACTGTCTCTTTAAAAGAGATGTCATTTTTAGTAATCACATAGCTGCATTATATTCAAAAATATTTTTAGACATCTACATGAGAAGCATGTAATTGTCTAAAAATATTTTAGACAATTACATATATATTTTATTATATATATAATAAAAATATTTTATTATATATATATATATATATAATAAAATATTTTTAGACATTTACATGAGAAGCACCTTCAGCAAGAAACAAATCTAAGTGACTACTTATTGAACCTCTGACATCACAGCTCCTGAATTGCAAGAATGTGCTTTAGTCCTGTGACCTTCCATTAACTGGAGAGCAGTGTGGATCTCTAGTCCAGCTTCCCCTAGGGGTCACACACATGGCATCTCCATTCTCTAAACAGTTACTGCTGACACTCATTACATGACTTCATCTCTCGAAGCACTTACCTCTTACTGGACATGTCTGGGTCACTGGATATTGGGTATCTGCAGGTTTTTCACATTTCATCAAAGTTTGTGGACACAAATTTCTTGACTTCTTTGCCTTTCCATGAGGTGATAAGCTCCATTCAGGCAGGAACACTTTGTATTTTATCTATTTCTGCACAGTCATCCCCTGATGCTATAGTGTTTGGGATTTAATATGTGTTCAAGAAATGTCTCCTGAAGGAATGATGTCTGCACACTTCAAGCTTCAGTAGGCAGTGAAAAGATCAGCAGTATGATTTGTTTTCTGGGTTGTTAAATATTTCAACAAAGAAAAGAATGATGATGCATTTAATCATTCATTATTATTAAATATTTAGATTTTTCTAGTTTTTTGCAGACTAAAATGCTATTGAAATCAAACATTTTTTATTTTTTAACCGCATTTTAAAATATTGTAGGATGAATGGTTTCAAATCGGAACCAGGTCAAATTATACAAACATGTAAATGGAAGCCTAGAATAGGTTTCCAATATTAGATATTGATGGTGAGGATCTAGAAAAAGGGGAACATTTATTCACTGCTTGGTGGGAGTACAAACTGGTATAGCCACCCACTATGAAACTCAGTATGGAGATGCCTCAAAAAACTATCAATAGATCTACCGAACAATCCAGCTATACCACTTTGGGACATATACCCAAAGCACTGATAGGTATCCTACTGTGGGTAGAGGCAGGCCACCTGTGGCTGCATTGTTTTAAACTGCCTCCTGTCTTTCCCACCTGACTCTGGCCCCTAGGTGAGAATGATTTTTATCAACCCATGATTCACTTGTAACCCAAACACATGATGTGGGAGAGACAATAGGGAGTGATGTATACAGGGGGCATGAGGCAAAGGTTTAGGATTGGCTGAGAGAGATAACATCATTTTGTCTATATAAAGAATGGACTGTAAATAGTAAACCAAATCTCCATTATTTTCCACGTGTGCATAAGTTAAGCCCATCAGACTTGTATTTGAATGTTGAATAGGGGAGTGGTTGGAATACGGTCCTCCTGTTGGGCTACCAACCTGGGAAGAGAAAATGTAGCCGGCTGGGTCTTCGCTGGACAGAGGCTTGCAGGAAGCCACCAGTCTGGGAAATCTGTCTCAGGGTGTGGCCAGTCCTGGACAGATGGAATTTATGCAGTCATAATGGGGTGCTGGCCAGCTCCCCAAGGCCAAGGGTCTGTGTTGGGCAAATAGCTTGGCCAGACAGGGCTGTGGGGTGGAAGTCCTCACGGCCAGCTGGCATGCACATTTTGTGCCAGCTCCCACAAAAAGCCACAGGTGGCTCATCCTCCCCTTCTCTTTGATCCTGCAGGTGCCATTTGCCTCTCCAAGTGTGGGAGACTGTGAACTACATCCTACTACAGAGATACCTGTTCATCCATGTTCATCGCTGCTCTTATCATAATAAGCCGAAAATGAAATAACCTAGATGTTTATCAGCTGATGAAATGGATAATGAAAATATGATATATTTACATAACAGATTATTATTCAGCTGATAAGAGATACAAAATTATTAACTTCTCAGGTAAATGGATGGAAGTGGAAGCAACCATCCTAAGTGAGGTAATCCAGACCCAGAAAGAAAAATATGTGTTCTATCTCACAAGTGGATGCTGGCTTTAAGTCCTTAGATATGTGTGATTAACTTTTGAGAAAAAATGATGAGTTAATTTATATGATAGTTAATCTTGATTGTCAACTTGATTGTCTCTGGAATCAACTGAGATACCTGTGGCTGCATCTGCTAAGAGTATTCTCTAGAAGGATTGTCTGAGGTGGGGAAGGCTCAATACTAAACCGTATAGCACCTTCCAGTGGTCTAGATTTAAGGAGCTCCTAGGGGAAATCAATAGCCTTTTTACCTGCTTGCCTTCACCTGTCACTGGGAAGTGCATTTGCGCTGCTGCTGCTGCTGCTGCTACTGTTGCAGCCGCTGCTGCTGCTACTGTTGCAGCCGCTGCTGCTGCTACTGTTGCAGCCGCTGCTCCTGTCATCCTTCACTGACATCAGCACCCATCTTCTTCAGCTTTCCAACATGCACTGAAGACCAGTGGCTCTCCAGGCATGCCTGAGGTCTTAACGCCAGGTTGGACATGCTGATCCAATCTTATTGACTGAGCAGGAGGGAAAGGATATAAGTCTAGGTTTCATGAATTTATTGATGTGCACACATCGAGCAGATTCTTGGGTATCACTCTTCAGGTGTCATCCCCTCTTTTCTTTAAGATTCATTTTTATAAGTTTTACTTATATGTATGTGTGTGTGTGTGTGTGTATGTGTGTGTGCTATATGTGTGTCATATCTATGGAGGTACCCACAGACACCAGAATAGGGTGTTGGATCCCCTGAAGGTAGAGTTACAAGAGGTTGTGAGCTGCCATACATGAATGCTGGGAACCAATTTCCAGTCTTTTGGAAGAGCAACAAGTCCTCTTAACTGTTAAGCCACCTCTTTAGCTCCATCCATGCCCTTTTTCAGACAGAGTCTCTCACTATCCTGGAATTCTCCACATAGGTAAGGGTTGTTAGCTATTGTGATTCTTTGATCTGCATGTCTCTCTCTCCCCAGTGCCAGCATTATATCTGTGCATCACCATGTATGGCTTCTTAAAAGTAGGTTCTGGATATCAAACTCAGGTTCTCATGCTTGCAAGGCAAACACATTACCTGTATATATTTATATATAATTATATATATACACATACATATACACATATGACATGAAAGCATAAATACAACAGGAAATTAAAGGCATATAGGGACTGTGTGAAGGGAGGAAGAATATACAGGGAAGGGTATGATGCATAAGAGGGTAAATAACAGTAAAACCTTGCAATTTGGTTCACTTAGATGTACCTAAATTTGTATATTGAAAAATATAAACTATCACCATATATTCTTATATGCAGAATCCAGTATATATATATATATATATATTTTTTTTAAGTCATATATGTATTTTCTAGACTTATATACATATAACATGAAAGCATAAAAGAAATGACTTTGGGGCCTGGAGAGATGGCCTACCAGTTAAGAGTGCTAACTGCTCTTGCAGAGGACCCAGGTTCGATCCCCAGCACCCACATGGTGGCTAAGAATCATCTTTAACTCCAGTTCCATGATTCTGTGTATGAAATTTGCATATTAAAAGGTAAATATCACCATATATTCTTAAGCAACATCTAAGTGCAGTCACGGACCAAATTACAATGTTTTAGTGAATAACAGATGGCACAAGCCATAGTTGTGCTACACAATTATAAGGTCTGGTACAGTCATAGCTATCTTTGTATAAATGCCCTTTATTATGTTCACACAATGACAAAGTCACCTATGTGTTTCAGAACATATCTCCAACATTAAAGGATGCATGCTTGTAAATGGAAAAACAGCTTTTTAAAACTTTAATACCAAGAAAGTATAAAATATCTTTAATCCTCAAGCTGATCTACAACTCTGATCTAATCCAAATAGTAATTACTTTATAGTTTTAACACATATAAATCCCAATCATTCTAAAATTCATATATAAATGTGAAAGATTTAGAATAGGGGCTGGACTGATGGCTCAGTGGTTAAGAGCACCAACTGCTCTTGCAGAGGACCCAGGTTCGAATCCCAGCACCCACATGACAGCTAAGAACCATCTTAGGCTGGGCGTGTTGGTGCAAGCCATTTGTCCCATCACATGGGAGGCAGAAGCAGGTGGATCTCTGTGAGTTCAAGGCCAGGCTGGTCTACAAAGCAAGCTCCAGACCAGCTGGGACTAAAGGGAGACCCTGTCACAAAAAGACCAAAAAAAAAAAAAGTAGTATAATAATAAATAATTTTTAAAAAGAAAGATTTAGAATAAATAAAAAGTTGAAAAAAGTTTTGAATTTGGAAAATTATGTCAAGACTTAACATAAAGCTAGAGTAATCAAGATACTATTCTATTACATAGCCATACACAATTCCACAAAATACAACCAAGACTCAGGAAATAATCCCTCATGTATTGGAAATTGATGTTATACAAAGGAAAGCATCCAAGCAACAAATGGCAAATGAATTGAATAGACTGTTCTCAAAGGAAGAAGTACAGATGGCTAATCAATACATGCAAAGATGTTCAACATCTTTGTTGTGAATCAAATCTATATTGAGATTCATTCTCCTCAGTCAACATAGTTGTCATTGAAAAAACAAACAACTGACCTATGAAAGGCCAACAAAGGAACTCTCCCACCTATGAATATTTATACCTTTTCATTCTTTCTTTCTTTTTTTTTTTTTTTTTTTGTCTTTTTAAGACCCCAGGTATCCTGTTTACGGCCCCAGCTGTCCTGGAACTCACTCTTTAGACCAGGCTGGCCTTGAACTCACAAAAATCCACCTGCCTCTGCCTCCCAAGTGCTAGGATTAAAGGCGTGTGCCACCATGCCAGCCCATACCTTTTCATTCTTTTATCTCTCCTGCAGTACTATGCCGCACACAGACCATGCCCTCTATTTATGGACCTTCCATCTCCTCTCACCAACTCAAGAGGATGGCCTGGGAGAATCCAAAGAGCCCAACATGTTGATTTGGGATTCCAGCCTCTGTTGTTCGATTTATCCATGCTGAGGTATTTTGTTATAGCAGCCTTAGCAAATTCACACACTATATGTTGAAAATTATGCTATACCCTATGATAGTAGATTGCTCAGGAAATAGGCAATATGGAAGACTAAATCTTTGTCTCTCTTTCTCTTTAACTCTGTCTCTGCCTCCTCACTCACACTGATGCACATACTCAAAACATGTATTCCAGTTTCACTATGGTTGTTAAGGGGTGGCTTGATGCTTAAATTGTTCCATGGTGAACATATTTTAATAAGCATAAATAAATTAAATATTTAAAGTTATTGAGCTGAAATTGCAGTTCTTCTGCATGGTAGTGTACTGGGGACTGAAGCAGAATCCTACTGGTGTGGTAGCTGAAGAGAACACTTTACTACTAAGCTGCCTTGACAGCAATTGTTCCTCAATTCCACTTATTTCCATAAAACAACTTAGCTATCTCTGCATTTTTTTTAAGTAATGAAGGTGAAATAATTATTGGAAAGAATTAGTAAAAATGAAAAAAAAATATAAAAGCAGGGTTTTGATGCCAAATAGCTGTTCTAAACATTTGTGCTTGCTGTGGCCTGCAGTTAAAATTTAAAAATAGCACTTAAATATGTGTGTTAATAACATCCACAAGGCATTTCTTTCAAGTCTGTTTGGGCTGTTGAAGGGTTTAATTTAACCACAGCATTCATTTATGTCTAGCAGTTAAATTTTTTCTTTTAAGCTCAAAGGAACTGTGAGTTGTAACTATGATCTAACTGGTAAGGAATGAAGACTGTTTTTCATGTTTTATAGACAACATGAATCCTGATCATTTTACAGCAGTAAATTATGAAGTACTCCACTTGCTGTGTCTCCCTGTGGAAACTGGGGCCTAGCTCATTAAACTATAAAAATAACTTGCTGGGCTCGGCAGCTCCCGGAAAGGCCCTCTGACAAGGTGGGTTATTTTTATTTCACAAACCCAAATTCACCAGTCAGTCCATAGCAAGTGAGATTCCTTACCGTCCCCAACTAAATCAATTTATAATTCCATCTACATGTCAGAGAGGATATGCAAAGAGCCTAGACTGCTATACAGGAAGATAATTTATTATTGATTTTTTTCCTGACCAGTTTTTAAAAGCAGCTACAATTCACTGGTCCCTCAGTTCTGGTTCCTCACTGCTATGCAAATGAGCTCTCCACACAGGACTCCATCTAGGTTTCTGTGGAATGTCCTTGTGGTCATTTAAAAACAAGAAGCAGAAATCATCGGTCTGCTCTGGTGACTGGGAAAAGCCTTAAAACTTTAAATGCTAGTCATCTGCTCTTTAAATATGCATACTAAGTGATGTCCAGCCAAATAAACCAAGTTACTTACTTAATTTTACTGGAAGAAAAAAAAAATACCATTAATTTCATAGTTTTTCTTGTTCAAAATCTTACTGTAAATCACTCAAAGACCATGCTCCTAGCTCCTGAGGGGAAAAAGTTAGGAAAAGACTATGACACAAAATCTGTAGTCTGCAGAGCTAGCTGTCAGGCCTTGTAACGATTGATTCTGCTTGCTTTCCCCTGGTTCTGTAGAGAATAGACCGCATCGAGGCTCTGCAGCAGCTATTTCAACAGAACACATTTTCCATGATTAGAAGAGCCATGGACCTAAGCTGCCAGAATCTGCCCAACACAGAGCTGCTTCCCTTCCATTCCTCACATTTACAGCATCAAGTGAAAACAATCTGTCATCAGAATACCATTAGGATCTAGTGTTAAAATATTAAATAGTTTCTAGCATTACTACAGACTACCATAATAACTTGTTCCTATAAGGACAGAGACACAGAGAAAATGACACTGTCTGCAACACCTGCAAACTACCTGGGCAGAAATTCCCCACAGCTCCCACCCCTACCCCCACCTCACTGCCAGAGCTAAGGGTTTGTTTTGTGCATTTGTGGATTTGCTAACAACTAACTTAACTCTTACAACTGTGGTTTCTGCACCCTTGAATTAGAAACCTTCCACAGCAGCTGCTTCCTAGTCTTTATCTGATGAACCTGACATTTTCAATCACAGCTGCCATCTATTTCAATTCTATCATACTTGTTTCATCCTTTGAACATCTACAATTTTTGTTGAAAACTATGTACTCTAATAACACATTGTGACAGCAATGAATTCTGGTTTCTCCCTTAAAGTCCTTAATGCTATTATTTTTTTGTAATTTTAGTAGAGTTTTTAAATATTTTATTATTTTTATTTTCTGTGTATGAGCATATGGCTGCATGTGTTGTGTAATGCCCTTGGAGGTCAAAAGAGGGTATCAGATCCCCTAGAAATGGAGTTATGGATGGTTTTTACCAGCCATTCAGGTGCTGGGAATCAAACCCAGGTCCTCTGCAAGAGCAGTCAGTGCCCCAAACTGCTGAGCCATTTTTCTACCATTTTTGTTTGTTTGTTTGTTTGTTTGTTTTTTAATGTAAACTCTCTTTGGTCTAATTCCATGAATGTTCCATGTGCAGTGTGTGACCACTAATGCTACTGTTCCACTTTTTACATCATTTTAATTATCATGTTCTATGTATATGATTGTTTTGGTTTCATGTATGCAAGTGCATCATGTGTGCAATGCCCATGGAGGTCAGAAGAGGGCATTGGATCAACTGGAACTGGAGTAACCAACCATTGTTAGTTGCCATGTGGGTGCTGGGAACCAAACCATGACCTGTCTCTCCAGCTCCTATCATTTCTATTTCTAAGCTTGCTCCCCTGGATTGTCCCTGCATTTGCATAGTGTAATTGTTGTCTAACAACTGGACAGACTTTCTCACATAGTTGTAGGGGAGTAAATTAAAGTCTTCCAGACTATTTCATTTTGTTGTTGTTGTTGTTGTGGTGGTGGTGGTGGTGGTAGTTTTTCTTTGTGAGACAGATTCTCATTATGTATCGATGGTTGGTCTGGAACTTGCTGTATAGACAAGACTGGCCTCAAACTCAGAGACACTTACCTCCTCTGCCTCCTGAGTGCTGGGATTTAAGAGTATCCCACCACACTGCCCAGACTCTTCTGATTTTACTCTCTGATGGGTCATTTTGCATTTCCCTTGACATGTATTACCCACAGAGGAGAAGATATCGCAGGAAACATACAAAACTGGGTCATTTGTCAAGTTGCCTGGAAATGTTGGTCTGTACGTCAGTAGCACTCTAAAGAACATTGAGAAGGAGGAAGAATGGGGCTTGGGAAGTGTGGAGAACATGACTTCATGCAGTCGGAAGGGCGCTCTGCTCCTTCACACAGCATGGTCTGAAATATGAAGATAGGCTATCAACAAACATTTATATTTAATTACTTATCTGTTTATTTTATTGTGGCAATAATGATGAAAAGAATGAGAAAAGTCACAGGGGCAGCTTGCTGAGTTAGCAGATAAAGTTTTGGAACAATAGAATAAAAAAGGAAACCAAATCTTTAATGTTGCATGAAGAGTTTGAGTTCATGCACACCTAGAACATTAACTGGTGTGGCAATTCTTTAGTTAGAGATTGTGAAGAAGTGTAAACTTAACCATTATAACCCTAACCTTAGCAACAACAACAAAATCTGCTCAGGAAACACTTAGAAAAGCATTCTTCCACTTCAGACTGGCTACCAGAAGACAGTTTCTCTGCTTGTTACCTGACGTTTTCCCTCTGGAAGCCTTCAAGAAGTGTAGGAAGATCCAGTTTGAATTGGGGGCTAGTTCTCAGCTAGCACCCCTCAGTGCACCACGTGGATGGGAGTCAGGGGATTTCTCTGACCCCACCCCAGGAAGGAGCAAACAACTTGGCCTAGGTGTGTAATGCTCAGTGGGGCAACGGTGTGCAGTGGTGCAGAACTGGGGGGGGGGCTGTGATTGGCTCTGGGAACTGATGTCATTTGGCTTATAAAAGCAGGCTGTAGCAGGCAATAAATCAAATTCTCCATTAACATCATTACAGAATTCCAGGCTGTCATTTTTTAATTTTTGCATGCATACAGGCCAAAGTAGGCCTGCATTTCGTTCAGGTGGCAAATGGGTTGGAAAGAGGTCCCAGGGTGGACCACCAACCTGGATAGCTGGTGTGAATTATGAATAGACATAGGCTGAAGATAGGCCATCAGCCATCAGTCTAAAATTCCTGTCCAGGGGTCAGCAGTCTATGAGCCGGTGGGAAATCACAGTGACGAGTGGAAACTTGTCTCGTTGTCCCAGGCTAAGGGCCTGAGGCCTCCGTGTTGATAGGCCAGTTCCCTACAGCGGCCGCCAGCGGGTACTGTATTCCCCTCCCCTTAGCAGGGCCGTGTGGTGCCTGTTTGTTACAAAGAAAGCTTCCTACAAAGAAGGGTCATTTTTATCTGTCTGAAGCCTCATTGTGAACAAGTGATCTACACTGACATGTTTCAATCAACATAATACAGTGCCTATTCTATTTACAAGCACTCATTTTGTTTTCTGGTAGTAATGATCTTAGTCATGTCTTCCTTAAATTTCAAAGAATCTGTACGTAAATTAGTCAAAGCCTAGGGGAATAAAAATTTCCTGAAATGGAACATTGTGTAGGGCCACCAAGATAGCTTAGCAGGTAAAGGCACTTGTCACCAAGCCTCATGACCTGAATTCTATCCCTGGAACGTACTTGGTGAAAAGAGAGAACAGACTTCTGCACCTTGTCCTCTGACCTTCACATGCATGCTATCCATGTGTATGTGGCATGTGGATATGCATGCATGCATGCACACACACAAAGGATAAGTAAATAAATGTAAAAACCTACAAAAAAATCTTGGGGTTGGAGAGATGGCTCAGTGGTTAAGAGCACTAGCTGTTCTTGCAGGGGACCCAGGTTTGAGTCCCAGCACCCACATGGTAACTAAAAACCGTCTGTGATTCTGGTTCTGGGGGATCTGACTCCTTCTTCTGATGTCCACAGGCATTGCATGACACAGGTGCAAATACACAGACACACAGGCAATATATTTATACATAAAAATAAAAAGAATAAAAATATATTTTTTAAATTCATAGAGATATTATGGTTTTCTTTATTTTTTTACTCTTTTTTTGTTCTTTAGTTTGGATTGGTTTTTTGAGAAAGGGTCTCCCTGTAATCCCCAGCTAGCCTGGAAGTCACTTCGTAGACCAGGCTAACCTCCACATCACAGAGATCTGCCTGCCTCTGCTTCCTGAGTGCTTCCTGGTACAAAAAGTGTGTGCCACCACAGCTGACAATTATGTTTTTCTAAGGACTTTAAATGTTACTGGTATTTGCAAAAATGTCTATTGCCCTAAATCTAATTACAGTCTTAAGAATGTGGCCTAAGATATTTCATTATACCCTGTGAATAACTTTTCTTTCTTCCCTTTTTTTTTTTTTTTTCCTTCTTGCCGTAGCCCCAGGTGGCCTGGAACTTACTATGTAGACCAGGCTGGCCTTGAATTCACATGATCCACCTGCCTCTGCCTCTGCCTCTGCTTCTGCCTCCAGGGTACTAGGATTAAAAGCATGCACCAACAGGCCCAGCTGTGAATACCATTTTCTATAATGATAGACAATTCCTTTTTTTTTATGTGTATGAGTGTACTGTCTGCATGTAAGTAAGTGCACCGGTATCATGCAATGCTGCAGAGGTCAAAAGAGGGTGCTGGATTCCCCTGGAACTGGAGTTGAAGACAGCTCTTAACCACCATGTAGGTGCTGGGAATTGAACCTGGGTCCTCTGCAAGAGCAGTGGGTGCTCTTAACCACTGAGCCATCTCTCAAGCCCCGACAATTCTTTAGGCTATCTCTAAAAACAATTTCTTTATTTACAATTCTTTTCTCAGATTCTGAGAACAGAGAGAGTGCTTTATTTCAAAGTTTTAAGTTGCAAAGAATCTGATTTACTTTTCTTGGCACCATAAGCAATTTGAGTCTCACCACTCTGGTCCCCAGTGGTCCATAAGCAATAGAGCTGCCTTTCAAATATGTATCAATAACCATCTTCTTGGCAAAATCTTATTGAACACATCTTTCTTCTGCAGCAAACTGCAATCTGGTTTTGATGAGTGGGAGGGATGCTGGACAGAAGGTGAAAGCATCACTCAGTTAAAAAACAAGTATTAGTAAAAGGAGGAAAGAAGCCATAGTGTGAACTCTGTTGGGTAGATAAAAGCCGTGGGAGTCAGGGAACGGCTTCTGACCACATAATAAAAGCAATAGATGAGTATAATTACCCAAAGCACATGAGCAGAAACATTACACACAGGGAACGAAGCATAAATTTACAAAATCTTGATTAATATTGGCTCAGTATTACAAAGCATAACCATTAAGTATGAGCCAATGTAATTATGGTTTGCAAAACTATAATTTATTCAGATTTGAAAAGACAGTGCCACTGTATGTCATAAAAAATACACAGATGCACCCACTAAAATAATCTCAGTGCCTTAAACACTTAGGAAATGTTTTCCATCTCATTTTGTGAATCCCCTATATTTGTAATCTACTTGAGATTTCTGCATGTATGAGTCTGAAATAAGTTTAGTTCCAGCTGAAGGAGATGCCTGCTGAATGTTAATGGAACAGACTGTCTATTTTAATACATGTTTTTGTACAAACTGATTATATTAAAATATATTATAACTGAATTTTTTAAAATAAATTTTATTTATTTATTTATGTATATGAATGTACTGTCTGCATGTAGGTCTGTTCACCCGTGTCGTGCAATGCCGCGGAGGTCAGAAGAGGGCATTGGATTCCCCTGGAACTTGAGCTCTCCTGGAATTGGAGTTACAGACGGTTCTCAGCCGCCATGTGGGTGCTGGGGATCGAACCCGGGTCCTCTCCAAGAGCAGTCGGTGCTCTTAACCACTATGCCATCTCTCCAGCCCCGATTTTTTCTACGCTATTATTTAGGAGCGCGTATTATTTTTTGAGCTCTGTTTAATAACATACCTGTAGTGATCTTGAAATTTAAAATGAGACAGCTTAAACAAAGGTCTTATTATCAGCAACGATTACTGTGTAACAGGTAAAAATGAACTTCGTGAAGGATATTATACTTCTATTCAGAACTTGTTCATCCATGCTTTCCACTGAAGTAAAGTTGATTTATACTCAGACTGAGCACCCTACCTTCTTCAATCCACCAAGAGCCAAACATTTTAAATTACTTAAATCTGTAGTCACATAAATAGCAATCGTGTCATTAAAATTCTTATTTTATTCACCTACCAAATTCTCCCACATGGGCAATATTCTAAATTATAAAACCATCTGCCTACTTATAATTGAAGCCAGCTTCCCATATTTGGCTCTGTTAATTTGAAGGTTCAGTTTTAAGCTAATAAAATTAATTATGTCTGCCTCTGAAGAGATAGCTGAGTATCAGAGCCTTTCTCATTTCCTTTTTAGAACAAACATTATCTAATTTGGACAATACAAAGCACATAAACATAGCTAATGCGAGAAGAAAGTAAATAAACAATATCAATATAAAAATACATAGCATTTAACAAATATTTACTATGTTGTGGACAAATGCTTAGAGTATTATAATATTATTCTGCCCAGTCTCTACAATAACCTTATCAGATAGCTAGACCATCCATTTACACCCAGGAGATAAGCTTATAGACATTTGGCGATGCATCCAATTAAACAATGTGCATGTAAGCTATTTGTGGGAAACAAAGCAAGCACATGTTTATTTTGAATATAATCCTGATAAATGAGAATAAATCTTTTCCCTAAAAATACACTATAAGAATTTTTCAAATTGTGCTCTACAGGTGCTTAAGCTGTCCCAAACATTTGATTTAAAGCTCTATATGTGCACATGTAATATATACTCACACATTAACCATTATTCCAGACTGCAAAGTTCATTCATTTATTGTTCATGAATTAAGGTATGAATGTATTTGGCTGCTTTCTGTGACTGTGAGAAAAGGTCTGAGACCATCAGCTCATAAAGAGAAGTTTGTGTCTTGGCTCTTGGTTCCAGAGGTCTCCATCCATTATCACTCAGTCCCAGCCTGAGGGCCTGAGGTGAAGAAGCATATGACAGGCAGCAGGTGATAAAGCAGGCAGTTCATCTTATGGTGGACAGGAAGGGACTGGGTCAAAGTATCCTCTTCACCAGCATTCCCCAAATGACTTAATTACCCACCCCCCCACGCCTCATCCCCAAAGTCTTTGATGCATGAGCTTTAGGGAATTCTTCAGATCCAAACTGTAGTCAGTTAACTTGCACTTTGATTTTAATTCAGTACTAAATCTTTGTAATAAGATCTCCATCTACCATACAAGGAATGTGTTTAGACTTGCAAATATTTAACTTATTAGGAAATTGGTAGCTGAGGATTAACCCTTTCAAGATTTCAGTACAGTGAATGTTTGTAACTATAGAATTGGATGTCATATACCCTCCTTGAGTCATGGTGGCACTTAGGGAGATGTGCTTGCAGAACAAGTTGAGCCAACTAGCAACCACAAGGACATGTCAATACCAAACCATGATGTTATGTGTACTTTAATATAACCTCTGCAGTTTGGAAGGCTTATATTAAATATTGCAAAGTCTACATCTAGAAATAATACTTAACATCTGCAGACACAGATGTATTCAGTTAATGAATAAGGAGAGGTTTAACATTTTTAAATAATTTCCCTCAAATCACACTCTTAGACCTGGATTGATAGTGAGAGCTGACCAAACATTGCTGGTGTCATTTTTAATATTTTATTTTATGTGTATGAGTTTTTAGCTCACATGTATGTAAGTGTGCCCATGTTGTGCAATGCCCACAGAAGTCAGAAGAGATAATGGATTCCCCTGGAACTGGAGTATAGATGGTTGTTAATCACCATGTGGGTGCTGGGAATCAAACCTGGGTCCTCTACAAGCAGCCAGTGCTCTTAACTGCTGAGCCCTCTCTTCAGCCCTCCATTTGGTTGCATCTTGCATCTCTCAGGATGAGGAATACGAGCACTTCTTAGTCTTATAACTCAGCTTTGACACACATGAGATGGTTCTATTGCATTTTGAAGTTACTCAGTCTGTGTGATTAAAGGATATCTTGAGATTGAAAAGATAATCTTTTAGGAAGCCTTATCCTCAGATACCTCTAAAAGTAATAAAAAAAATAGCTGTTGTTAGCTGAAATGATATTACTTACAAATCACATTTATAACTACAAACTCAAATTTTGTGTAAAACATCAAAGATGCTTCACTCTTCTCTGTACCTGACTTTGAAGTCTGTAAATGTTGTGAATTTAATTTACAAATGCTACTTTCATCTGTCCTGGACATCGAGGGACCAAATGACTTCAGTGAAGAAAATGAGGTAAAGTTTTTAAAGTACAGCTAGCTGAGAGCTGGTGTTGTCTTGGATTGCATGGCGCTGACAAATCGCTTAATTATTATACACTTCAGTTCAGACTGGAATAAAGAAAGGGAAGTGCAATCATCAAAGGTTTCCAGCAGTCCAGCTCTTGTGCTGTACCCTTCATCATTTCCTTATATAGTAAGAGCAGTAATGTCTACTTCAGAGGATTATTTTTAGTAATAGAGGAGAAAATGCTTGTAGAAAGACTAGGCAACATGGCGTCATTCAAACAAGAGGGCTGATAGGAGTTCAATAACCAGGAATTATCTTCTCAGCAAAGGTGATGGAATCCTACTGTGGGCAAAACCAGGCAAGGCAGCAAAGCATATCTAAACTTGGTCTGTCACGAAGGGGCCAAAGGTCAAGGAAACTGCTCAAGGATCTGAGAGCAACAAGAGGTACAATCCTGACAGAAAGTGCCACAGTTAGAAGAGAAAAGGACCGGGTGATTAGAGCACATACAAAACTATTTCCCCACCTCTACCCTTCTGGATGGAAAATCAGGTTTGTTTCTTGGAACCAAATAGGTAATATGTGGCTGTTTTATGGAAAAAAGGCAAATAGCAGAAATATAACTCTCTTAAAATGTTTGAGGATTTATCAATGAAGGAAGAATTTTATCTTTCTATTATTTTCCAAAAGACAGATATGAATAAGTGGTTAGAAAGTATTTACAGTAAGGCAGTTTGGAACTTACTACAAAGAAGTCTCGCATTCTAAATTCTTTGAGAGTAGACTGATTTAGAAGCAATCCTATCTCTAATGAGGAAAATCATTTGAGCTATAATTCAAATCCTTAGAGCAGGTAACTTGCTGAAATTAATATGGTTACAAATACCGGAAAAGCACTTACCCTATATATTCCTGATGTTTGGCTACTAAATGCATCTTTCAAAATGAAAATTGAAGTGCATCAGGGAGCCAAATTTTGTCACGACTATTAGTCTACAGTTCAGAGTCAAATAGGCTTGAAATCAGTTCTTTCTTCTGCCAACACTTGGTTCTTATCAACCTTGAACTAAGTAAATGTTCTGACATTCAGTCATTTTTCTTATCCTTTAAGTGGGAGTGACATCTACTTCTCAGGATTGGGATAAGGGTCAAATGGGAAATTATATGTAAAATAGTCACTGTAGTACGTGGCACAGGAAAGTGCTAAGAAGTATAGAAATTAGCACAAGATGAAGGCTACGGAAAGATACTGATATTATTCATCTTAGATAAAAATAGAAGACAGCCTTTTGACATGCTTCAAAATTTGTGTTTTAATCCAAGTGGCCTTATCTGAGGGAGAAATACTGTTCAGCTAGGACACAGCAAGTCTAAAACTTCTTTTATAGGAAATAAAGTTTGGATAAGGCACTGTTTTACCCACTGCCTAAATAAGGATGTATTCATACAATTTTAGAATCTATAACTGAGGACATATTCTAAGCCATCTTTCATCTCTCCAGAAGAAGAAATAAGAGACTTCTCCACATTTGACACCTGACAGCTTATTTTGCTAGCACAATTTCACAAGAGAAAAAGGAATGAAACTGAATGTCGCCAGGACAGAAATACAAAAGAATTACACCCATAGTAACAACAAAATATAAATTGTCATCTTTCATCTATTTCTGACAGTGCTAGCAAAATATTTTTACCACTTCTAAGGAGACCACATATGAACCCTAGCAGATGCTTTAAATATCAAGCACTACTGACCCTCGACTGCGCACAGAGGATAGCTCTCTTTTGAACCTGTTTTCTGGACTAGGGCTGGTTTGCACTGATGTTTTGACCCTTTGTCCCTTTTCTCATGGTATCATGTCCAATGAAATCTTTGGGGTTATTTGAGGATCAGCGCTGTTCTTGGATTCAGCTCCTTGTTAATTGCAAATGGATGGATATATCCATCGAGTTTGTTGGCAAACCTGTTGTGTCACTGGATTAAGCATTTGTCCAGGACTGTCTACTGATTCGTGGGGTATCTTTCTCAATAGCCACATTGAAATAAGCCAGATCAGCTTGGCAGACTCCTCCTTATACTTTGTCTTCTGCAATGATCCCACACAGCTGGTATGTGAGAGGTACCATCAGTGAACAGACAACAGTTCACCACTCAGAATATGACAAAATCAGATTGATGAACAGAAACAAAGTTCTGAAACAATGAGTGATATGATGGGAGCTCGTGCACTCCACAAACCCTAAATGTAAATGCTCACATAATGCTCTGTTTTACAAAGATTCATTATATGTTCTATTGTGTGTGTGTGTGTGTGTGTACACCCTATGGGGTGTGTACACATGAGTGCCAGTGCCCTTGGAGGCTAGAGAACACAGTTGGATCTCCTAGAGCTAGAGTTACAGGTGGTTATGAGACACCCCTGGATGCTGGGAACCAAACTCAGATCCTCTGGAAGAGCACTGCATGTTTTTAAGCACTGAGCAATCTCTCCAATTCTTAAATCATGTTTTCTATTGTGGTAAAAATACTTTTTGAACTTTTAATGGAAAAAAATCAAACTTCTAAAAGGCAACTAAAAGAAAATTGCTACAAGTAACTCAACTGCATACCCATTCTCCTGGTCCGTTTCTTGTTCACGTTTTGCCCTGTGGGCCTCACTGCTCCTTCTCCCTCTCATCACTGTTGTCTTCTTTCTCCCTTCTCACCTTCTTTCCTTCCTCCCATCTCTATCCTTTGAACCATTTCAAAGCAAGAAGAATATATCAGTAGTTTCCTACAATTTGAAGAACATTCTTGGTGCTGGAGAGATGGCTCAACAGTGAAAAGCACTGGCTGCTTTTGCAGAACACCCCAGTTTGAATCCCAGTGTGGGGAGCAGGTGTGGCGACAGTCCTAAGAAGACACCCGAGACTTTAGCAAAGTTTTATGACTAACACCTGAGTCTTATGATTAACACCTGATTCCCTCCTACCTCCAAGTAAAGTCACGCTCACTGTTTGAGCTGTGCAGGTGCACCCTGTATACAAGATCAGGCCAGATGATACCAATAGACTAAGGCCACGCAACCTCGGCTGGGAAGGTGGATAAATAGAGGGACTTTCTAGATAGAGGGACTCTCTCCTTTCTAGTCTTAGGAGAGAAGCTTGCTTGCCTGAGGAAGGAGAAGGCTTGGAGAAGGGAGGAGGCTTGGAGAAGGGAGAAGGCTTAGAGGGAAAGACCTGAGGCTTGGAGGGAGAAGCTTGGAGAAGGAGAAAAGATGTGCCTGAATAAACCGTTCTGACAAGACCTGCCTGCCTGAATAAACCGCTTTGAGAAGAACAAGCGAGAGGTGCTTTGTTGCTGCGGCTTTATACAAGTGTTTCCTACAAGTGTGCAAGTGTTTCATACATCCCAGCACTCACATGGCAGCTAACAACCATCCCCAATTCCAGTTCCAGGGGATCTGACATCCTTTTCTCTCCTCCTCAGGTACTGCATGACACAGGTGTACTTACATACATGTAGGCAAGACACTTCTATGCATAAAATAAAAATAAACAAAATTTTAAAAGAATATTCTTATATTTATATGTTTTTAATAATGTCATAAATTTCTATCTGGTATGATACTTTAAATTGCTTGTGCTCTTATGTCATTGGCTGATCTAACAGCTTTCTTTATGTTTCCATCCAGGGCAAGATCCGCTCTAGGTTACACACTGCTGTTGGTTAACAGTTGTCATTTCTCTTTTTGACACCTTAATGGAAGATGGCCATAGCTTTTCTGTAGGTTTTCTGACACTAATATGCCTTCTATTATAATATATTCCTTATAATTTCTTTTAATATGATGTAAGGAAAAACATTTTTGTAGACACATTTTTGAAGGAATAAATCCAACTTCTGTGGTAGAATGAAACAAGCATTTAAATGTAACTGATTTTATGGCATCTAAATTTGAAAAATATTTGCAAAATAACAAATAATGGTATCTTTCTTCACTGATGTTTTTCTTTTAGCATAATTAATCCAAAAAGATTTATAAACAGAAGCAGAAAAAACAAAAACCTAGAGCTTGTAATAGCATCTTCTCTGAGATTCTTTTATGTTGCAACACACACATTAAAAATATCTAAATATCTAAATTCCACCCACCCACATGGTGACTGACGACTGTCTGTAACCCCAGTTCCAGGGGAATCTGATGTTCTCTTCTGATCTCTGTGGGCATTGCACAACACAGATGCATTTATACACATGCAGATGATACACATAAAATTAAAAATAAATAAGTTTAAAAAGAATATCTAAATTGAAACGTACAATGTAGCAAAATTTTATTCTTCAACCCCAGGAGCTGCAGAGAGAAAGGTTCTCAGTCAAAAGTTTGGTGGAGTATAATAAGTTCAAGTTTATTAACCACAAAAACATCACTTTGAAAAATTATAGGTACCATGAAAAATTAAAAACCATTGATAATATTAAAAAATATATTGTATATAAATGTATCACTAAAGACACCACTCACGTTGATCATTGATATGGAGAAATCAAAATGGTACTGGCCTGGAAATTTCCTCACTGCTAGCTAGCTTTCATAGTGTTAAAAGGTACTGCACAGGCTTTTGGGAAAGGAAAGTCATCAACAGTCTTACTCAGCCTGGCAAGACATGACTGTACCCATTGTGCAATAGCAGCATGAAGGTCACGGGAATAACCAGCAGCTATCTGGTTGGATTTAAGGTCTAAACAAGAGAGAACTAATGCCTGGTACTGTAAAATTTGAACCCATGGCCTGGGAGGCCATAAGCCTTAACAGAAGAACCTTCTATTACTTTTCTGCTAGAAGAACATAGTATAAAACTGTCTTCCAAATCCTTATTTTTATAGCCACAGATTTGGGTAGCTCTCATGCCTCATCAAAGAAACTTCTTTTTGCAATTGATGGAAGTTAATATAGAGACATTCAACAGGTCAAAGTATAGAGAATAAGTGACTATGGAATCCTCAGCCCTGAGTGGGTCATCTATATCATAAATCCTCCCTGCAAGTCTCAGGAAACACCACAAAAGAGAAGAAATAAAGATTGGGAAAGAATGAGGAAGACTGCTTTGGAATCATGTCTTCCTGGACAGGACAGAGCCATTGTGCCCATGAACTCAAAACAGCTGTGGGTCCCTGCACAAGACCTGCATAAAATCAAGTCAATATTTTAGCATAGCTGGGGAAGGGTTCATAAGGATCCACCCTTATCTGAAGAGCTATTAGCAGTTGATGGCTGCTAGGGGAAGGAGAGTCAGTTTTGTCCAGGGGTGTCTGTGGTTGGTGGCTATATTCCAGTAGATGGCCCCACATCCATGAACATAATGGAGCACCAACATGACTCAGAGACTTCTGGAAGAAGGAGAAGGAGGAGGAAGAAGAGGAGGGAAATTGGAAAGAGAGTGGGAGAGAAGGGTCGTGGAGGAGTAGGAGGGGGCAAGGGATGGACCTATCAAAATACGTTGTGTCCATGTATTCAATTCTCAAAGACTAAATAAAAAGTTTGAGAACACCCTAGTCACTTTAATCTAAAATTTCTAGAACTGCAGATTTTATCTATGTTGTGTCCTACACAGCCTATAAGAGACCCACCCAAAGGTAGCAACACCCACAGTGAGCTGGGCCCTCCCACACCATGAAACAATCAAGAAAATGCCTCACAGACTAGGCCAATGCAATAGAAGCAATTCCCCAGTTTAGATTCCCTCTTCCCAGTGTGTCAAGTTGGCATCTAAGGCTATCCAGGACAGTCAGTAAATAAGATTTCAAATCCTTAACAATATATATTATATTAAAATGCAGTTAAGATGACAAATTTTCTAATATTCCTAATTAATGTTTCCTGGATAGAGTCTATTCTTCCAATCACAGTCAGAATGAGTTAATTAAGGTCCTTCTCTATGGTGGCACATGGCTTTAATCCTAGCACTCAGGCGGACCTTTGTGAGTTCAAGGCCAGCCTGGTCTACAGAGCGAGTTCCAGGGCAGCTAGGGCCACAGGGAGACCCTGTCTTGAAAAGACAAAAAAGTACAATCTATTTTGAGATGGTGGGACTGTTAGAGACCTCTGTCCTGTTTACCTGAGACATGGGCTGGAGAAGCAAGGGAATCCGACCTGCAGAGGACGGGGGTGGGGAGGGTGGGGGGATGGGGGGTTGGCAGCAGAGAGAGGCTTCGTTTATATTAAAACTCACAGAGGCTTGGGGAAGATGGACAAGGAGGAAAGGAAGGCAACTTCAGGGATGGGAATTCTGCCCTCTGGTAGGGGATGTGACCTGTGATTGCTGCTCATCTTTTGTAACCCTACCACATTCTGTTGTCCCAAGATACAGCACAAATGATCTATTGGCAGCACTATCAACTTCCCTCCGGCTCCCAAGACTATGAATAACAACTGTTACAAACTCTTAACTGCACCCGGGTTCACATTCTACTTCCAAACGCGGTGCTTTGAAGAGTCTCCATTTTTGAAAATATACTTCTTCAAGGAGAAATCAACAGGTTCTTTCTCTTTGCTCATTCAGTGAACATATGAGTTTCTAAGTAGTCAATCTCTTCAAGATTTGGGGATAAAAAAATAAATAAAACAAGCACTCCTGACCTTTATTTGTGAAAGATAGTTAGAACAGGTAGTGTGTCAGATGTGGGTACGTTCTTTTATTTATTTTTTAATTTTAATTTTTATTGATGGTTTGTGCCATTTTGTACATTCATTTTCCAATTCAGATCAGGATATTTCCCTTCCTTCCCCCCACCCCCACCCCATCCCAGATATCATGTTATTCTGCCCATAACTGTCCTGCATCTTTCAGGTTTTTTTTTTTTTCATTTTTTTAGCAAAAAGTGATAATCCATGAGTATAGCATCCTTCGTGCAAAACCTATCTACAGACTGTTGTGCCCCAAACCCCCACAAGTCCCACCATTCAGTGGGGGGTGACAGTGTTGTTTCAATCAAGTGATCAAATGAGTGTCCAGACTACATCGCTGTATTTTCACCATTCACACCACGCCAGCCTTTACAGTTTTCTACCACGCCCCCTCTTCCGCAGGATGTTCCCTAGGCTAGGAAAAGGGGCACAGGTGGATGAGAGAAGCAAAAACTGTCCCTCCCTCTTCTGGAGCTGTTGACTTGGATTCTGGTCAATTCTGGCTTGTTCCTTTCATGGGCTGACAGTTTGTTCAGGAGAGTAACCTTTCGACCTACTAATGAAGCACAAGCCAATTCGATATATAGGTATTTAAGCGCACTAATAGTTATGGTAGGTTACTTTTGCATAGGGACACATATGTTTGGATGATATGTTAATCCATGAATTACATTTTTACCCCCTGATAAATATGACAGGGTCTTACTGTGGCTTATAACATCTCCTAACCTGTAGAGGATGTAGGCTTGTGGCATCAGCCATGGGTTATTCCTCCAAGGAGAGAGCCAATAGCCAATTAGATTTGGGATATACAGGCACATGGCTGCCTCTGCTGGTATGTTCTATAGAGTAAGTGCAGATAGGAGAGAGAGTACTAGGGATGAAAGATTGTAATTTAAAATGAGGCACATAGGAAAGCACCTTGGAAAGGGGAGTCTAAGCAGGGGGCTGAGAGGGCAGGAAGAGACTGCGGGGAGTGTGGTGGACAAGGAGAGGACACAGGCAAAGGTCTGAAGTTGTCAGCCAGAGTTCTTCTAGCTCCCATTTCCCCTCTCACCTCCCATCATTTGCTTTCTATCTTCGATCTGTAGTCGCTGTTCAAGTTTCCCAACAGCTGCTTTCTTGCTTCTCCCCTTTTTTTCTGAAAAGAATCAAGTCTTTGTAATTTATGTATTAGCTAAACAAAAATACATAACCACATAAACTCAGCCAAAAAATGGTTTCTGCACAGAACTGTCATTTAGACTGACGCCGATTGGGAAGAAAGATTCACTGAATGTTTTCCAAAACAGCATTTGAAAAGCATGCACTTTCGTGACTGTTATAATCTCTGGGTGTCGGTGTATTTAACATGACTAATCCATTGTAGATTAGTTGGTTTTCTCTTTAACAATGAAATCCAAAACATGACTGTGAAATCAGTCTCCAGAAAGCAAGCGAATATAAGCATGTGTAGGACTCAAAACCAGAAAATTGTTTCCAATTCCTAATAAAATAAAATAATCCCTGTTTAAGATCACCAGCTATTTTTGTAGAAATCATGGGTTTGACGTTGTAACTCCTTGTGGGTCTACAAAAGCCCAACAAAAAGAATTCCTAATTACTGTGATTAGTTGACCAGCTCAGAGTTGCAGTTCTGTTTAGCTGGCCTTTAATTTTCCATCACACTTCAGTGAGAGCATTCTAAACATGAGGGGAACAACATTGTTCTCTGGAATTCCAAATAGTTAGCTCTGGTTTCCACTTTCACCATCTATAAAATAGATTACAAATAAGCAACGATATGCAGAACTAGGTGAATATTAAATAAACCTGCTTTCTGCAACTTTCTCTCTGAATGACAAATGAATTGGAAGCAAGTAAAATCTGAAATTCCAATGACCATTTTGTTCTGCTTTTATTTTGGAGACACCAGGCCATTCAAGATTTTTATTTGACCTAATAAGGGAAGGAATACAGGAGAAATAGGATACTAAATTTGGAAAAGCCAAACATCTTCCCTTCTAATGAGAACACATGCTGCCATGCCCCACTGCCCAGTGTCCCCTAACATCAGGCGGTATACATAGTTCTCACTCTCTTGAGATTGACTTCCTGTTTTGTTTTGTTTTTAACAATCCTTGATTTCTTCTTCCTCAAACCCACAGTTCTAATCCACGCCACTAATGTGAAACACTCTAATTGTATCATTAGTTACTAGCTTCCCAAGTTTAAGTTCATTGATGAGAGTTTTTGACTTGCCAGGTTTTCAGATTGATCACCTGATGGCATAATGAAAAGGTATTTCATAAAAATGACAGACGTTCATCAGTAAATATTGTTCTAAAATTAGTAAATATTGTTCTAAAATGTGTTCTAAAATTAGCATATTAGAATCATTGTTTACCCTGTGAAGAGACAGTACAGAAAGCCCCGGGAATAAAGTTATTTCCTATTAGTAATAGCAGCAAAAATTACTTAAGGAAACAGTTATGAAAACAATAGTGATTTAGTATTATCATTGTTTCAGCTAGTCCTTAAAATAGTATAAAGTAGATAAAGTGGAGAAAATGCTAGACTAGGAAGATTCTGACAAGTACGACATGAGGTGATGATATCATGATAGATTTCCAGTGACAATATAACTTAGGAGAAAAGAAAAATGAATGAGAAACCTTATGATAAGTGTGTCATATGACTGCCTCTACATTGCATGTCTGTGGCAAATGTGATCCTTAGCCTAACTGCCAACTTGACACCTAGATTTTTTGGGGAAGACAGTCCCAGTGAGACTGTCTACATCGAGTTAGCCTGAGACGCCACTGAGGGTGATAGTCTTGAGCACCTTAACTGAGGTGGGAGGACCCAGAAAGCGAGTGGCAGCCCTCCCTGGTTAGAGGCTCTGGACTATATAAGAGCATAGGAAGCTGACTGAGTGCTAAGGATGCATGCACGCATTTCTCTATGCTCTTTTTTAAAATATTTTATTATTTTTATTTTATGTGTATGAGAGTATTGCCTGTGTGTATGTAAGTGCACCTGTGTTGTACAATGCCCACGGATGTCAGAAGAAGCTGTTGGATCCCCTGGACCTGGAGTTGTGGGTGGTTGTTATCTGCCATGTGGATCCTAGGAATCCAACCTGGGCCCTCTGCAAGGGCAGCCAGTGCTCTTAACCATTGAACCATCTCTCCAGCCCCTTCTCTGTGCTCTTGACTGCAGATATGATGTGGCTAGCTCTTCAACCTCCTGCCACTTTGACTTCCCTGCAGTTATGTAGTGTAACCTGAAACTGTGAGCTAAAATAGACCCTTTCTTCCCTAAGTTGCTTTTTGTTAGAGCATTTTATCACAGTGACGTAGATGAAGTCAGAACAATAAGGTACAATCAAGTCTGGCAGATGAGATATTTTCCTAAAGCAATGCTCCTGAGCCACTTGTACAACATATTCCTTGGTTTTGAAATGGTATAAATACCCATTTTATTGCCCTCAAATTTGTTTTGCACATACATGTCCCTTTCCAAGAGATCATACTGTGCAGGTAAGAAGAGTCCTGAGGTGATGGTCCCCACAGAAATATTCCTACAGCTCCATGCCAGTCATATCACAAAACTCAAAGCTGATTGTCATAGGTAAAACTATTGCAAAAACAATTGTACATTTCCTACACATTTCTTTGGAATATTTCATTTATTATCAGTGGCACTCATGTCAAGATCCAATATCTGAAAATCAAGAGGCTTACTCGCATGTTTGATTCACTTGACAAACATTTATTAAGTACCCATTATACATTAAAACCCATATAATCCAATGTAAGTTTTCTTACATCAGTCGAGGTTCTTATTTGCAACCAAAAGAGACTAATTCAGACTCATTCAAGAAAAAAAAATGAAATTGTGACAAGCTTAATCTGTGGACTTGCAAAGAATACTGGATGAGCTGAGTAAAACAGAAGGGTCCCACACAGCTGGCACTGCAGGGGACGTTCAAAGGTCCTGTGTGTAATAGTGGTACTGTAATCCTGATACTGGAACCATCACTACTGTGGCAGTCCTCCAGAACGTGGGCAGCTAGCACCAGCTCACACACTGTCAGTGGAGCAAAGGGGTGCTGATATGCCTGCCCCCATCGCCAAAATAATTTTCTCTTATATATGATTGTTCCTGATACTGGATCTAGACTGAAAGCCAGGAGTGAGTCCAGCTGACTGGTCTATCCAAGTGCCAGTCTGGTATTTAGAAGTTTACAGTAAGAAATTAGTGGTGTGACAAAATGATCAATCATTGGAGTGATCTATCTATCTATCATTTCTGTCATTTCAATGGTAGTCTTCGGAAAACAGCAAGTTGAAGCATAATTCCATTAAATCTGTGAAACGTATTAGGACCTTCTCAGTAAAACATCAGCAGCATTTGAAAATCATGGTTTAAACATAGTTCTCTATGAGGTGACTCTATAAATATATGCAGAGCTAGCCAATATTTTAATAGTCTTAGTTGACAAATTTCTGAGACCCTATATTGTTTTTTTTTTGTTTTGTTTTTTGTTTTTTGGGTTTTTTTTTTTTTTTTTTTTTTTTTTTTTTTGTTCTTTCTGTTTTTTTTTTTTTTTTTTTTTTTTTTTTTTAACTCACTATGTAGACCAAGCTGGCCTTGAACTCACAGAGATCCTCCTGCCTCTGCCTCCCAAGTGCTAGGATTAAAGTCATGCTCCACCACACCTGGATGAGACCCTATATTTTAACATGAGACTTGTAAGAGAAAATCTGAGAAATTAACAGTAAAACCAATAGACATTAAGAAATGGTTCTGTTCATCACACCTGTTGAAAATACTAACCTATTTCTAGTTCTTACTGAAGGGAGTTTCTATACCCTGTATTCTTTTTAAAAGCACAATGATACTAGCAGTTGAAGGGTGGAGCTTATCAAAACTTCTCTCTGGACTCTGGAAGAGAACTTGGTTATTTCTGTGCCCACTGTTACCTCTGTTGCTGTGAACACCTCTAGCAAACCTAGTCTTCCCTGAAAGCTGTGATTGGCTATGGTGGTTCTGCGCTGGCAGAGCCTTTCTCAGTTCCAGGCTGCCAGCCAGCTTTCCCCTCCCGCCTACTGTTACTGAGTTCATTTAACATCAACTCTATTCATGGAAATTCCCACTGATGGGAAAGTTCTTTTCTCATCTTCCAAGCTATTTTCTATTTATTTAATGTAAATGTTAATATCATTTCACAAACTTTTCCTGTTTAATGTCACTGGTTTGATACTCAAAACATCACTTAATGTCAATTATTTCAATCACCCTTTCCTTCGAAAACTGAATTTTTAAGTGAAACTTATTTTAATATATCTTTAAACTTGCTCAGTAATGAGTTGAGAAGATTTTAAAAGATTATTCTTTCAACTTTTTTTTTTAATTTTTTTTATTAATTTTTATTTATTTCTGTATGTATATGAATGTACTGTCTGCATGCAAGTTTGTGCACCCGTGTCGTGCAATGCCGCGGAGGTCAGAAGAGAGTGTCGGATTCCCCTGGAGCTGGAGTTCTCCTGGAATTGGAGTTTCAGACGGTTCTCGGCCGCCATGTGGGTGCTGGGGATCGAACCCGGGTCCTCTGCAAGAGCGGTCGGCGCTCTTAACCGCTAGGCCATCCCTCCAGCCCCTCAACTTTTTATTATTGTTAAAGGATTGACAATAGCTGCTTCAGTTTTCTAAGTGATCAAAAGTTTACATCAAGAAATTTAAATAATGCAAAATTTAATCAGGTAGCCTTTTGTGAGATTAGCAGAAGATTTGTTACTTCTTCCAAATAGGTCATTTTCTGATATTTCAAATACCATGCCAGCTACTTCCTTAGTTCTTTTGTCAAGTTTATTTCCAAATCTTTACAGATTTGTAGCCATCATATGCAATTTGGTTTTATGAAAAAGTCCAAGTATGTTCTCCCTTTATGTGATTTGTATGGAGCCTGGGAACAAAATACAATTTGGACATAAAAATTAGATAGTAGAGAAAATGCCATATTTACATCATGGCAAACATAGGAAAATAACAATAAAGACAATATAGAGTAATACATCGAGGAAGAAGTGTATAGTTTATAGCACCTAATTTGATTTAGTGCAATGATACAGGTAGAGGTTATTTCTAAAGAGGTAAACATTTCCCACAGAATACTACTCAACCCCTTGTCATACGTTACACTGAATTTCAGCCCAATAAAATACACTAAATCGTACATTCTTTAATATTGCTTTGCTTATATTGATTCTCATGTATAGCCTCAAAATTAAATCTTGCTAAAATAGCTATCAACACAGCATGCTTAGTCATTCCTTGTGAACATCTGTCACACTCAAGTCTGATGGTGAAGAGGACTTGAAAAGTACACATGGCATCCATCACCTTTGCATTCAGACTATGTTTGCACTATTCTTAATCTTTCCCTAATTCTTTGTTTGAAAATGACTGAATCTCAAAACTATAAGCAAGTATTACATAACAAAAACAATGAAAAAAATTGCCATTTTGGTAAAAAAATAGGGTTTTGAAAACTGTTGTAAAATTAACCAAGGCATCCATAAGTTAATATCACCCCCTTTAATGTCCTCCAACTGACTCTTTCTGATTAAAAAAAAGAAAGTGGAACTGCTGTAGGTCATGGCAGGAAAGAACATTATCACTTAACATTAAATGGTCCTTGCTAATTAAGAAACATTAGGGGCTGCTGACCCAACCTGAGTCCTCTCTCCCAACCTACTCCTGTCTCTTAGTAATATGAGGGGAAATGGGACCAGGGAGAAAATGAAAAAGAGGTGAAAGATATGTTGGTAAGGCAAAACTTTGTTATTCCCTCATCTTCTTGTCCTTTGTGGATCAAAAAACACTGGCACTGATATCATTTACACCTGATTATTGAGCTCTGTGCTGTGGTAATTCTCTCACTTAGCCAGTTCACATAGCTTCTCGTTAGTGCCAAAATGGAAGCTGCATATGCTTTGCAAAGTATAACTATTATGCCCTATTGAAATTGTTAGATAATATGTGTAGCAGATGATGAACTCTTTGCAGAAGACTATGTGATAGTCACCGCTACATCATAGTATCTAGCAGAGTGACGACTACTACAGTAAACATTTATTACTGTTAGAGAATGGCAAGAAGGAGAAGACAGATCATTACACATCCCCACATCACAGCTATCAAAAATGTTTTACTCTGATAGTAATAATTTCCAGCTTGCAGGCTCCTATAAGAAACTGGGGGATTGCTGGTTTTGTTTGTTAATTCTCTTCTCTAAGTTTCTCAGGAGTAAAACGGGATTGATGTCTGTCTTTTCGCTTTGCTCTCTTTGCTCTTTTGGATTCTGGTTTCACCTCAGATAAAGGTGCAAATATTTCTGTATTACTAAAATTTGGTCATCTTTTAAAATGTTTTCCTTCCTTTTAAATTCATTTTTTTATTTTGTAAAAAGTGAAAATGTAATGTGTCTCAAATTACTTATAAATTCTAATTAGTAAAATCAATTCATGTCTTCTGGCTGAAGTTGAAGAAATAGATGAATTTTGTTACACAAATTGTACTACACAAATTAAACTACCACTAAAAAAAAATTAGACCACCATTCAAATTCCATATCCACTAACAGAAAATTGTTTCCACCCTGAGCCAGGCTTTTCAAGTTCTTTAAGGTCTACACTAAGAGTAATGAAAATCTGACCATGAAACTATGTTATCTCAACTCTGAAGCAGGATACATGTTTTATGGAAGAATAACACAGTTCTAAAAATTGTCCCATATGGCATTAATTAGTGGTTCCAAGCAAGGGGAGCTGGAGGAACACTTAAGAACAAGGAAGCACCTCTGACGACATGTTAGACACACACAATGTCATAGGATTCTGAGTTCCTTGAAAACTCAGGTTGCTCTTCAAACAATTCTTTTAGTGGTACCCTAGAAATAAAGCACATACTCTTGGCTTATTTTGGTCTGAAGGGATTATGTTTACCATTTCTTTGATTATGCTAGAATTTTAGAACCTTTTAGCTCTACTTACTTTTCCATTTGTGTTAGTGTAATCATTATATTTTGATTTTAATTATATTAACTATTACGTCTATGAGCATCTAATTTCCTTAGACCATTACACTTACTCTTTCTGCAAACTCAGTACCCATTTTGGTTTCCCTTATGATATATCCATTAGTGTTCTTCATTCTATCCAGCTTCATTTTCCCTCTAAGAACTTTTAACTCAGGCATGATGGTGTTAAAACTCTTCATTTCTGTTCATCTCAAAACATCTTTATTTTACCTATATTTTCAAGGCTACTTTCTCTGGGCAAGAATTCTATACCATTGATTGTTCCCTTTCTTCACTTAGAAGTCTACCCCACTGTTTTCTGACTTACATCATTTCTGTTGAGGAGTCCGCTGTACATCTTGAAATCATTCCTTCGAAGCTAGTAGTTCTTTTTTTCTTTTTTCTTTTTTCTTTTTTCTTTTTTTTTATTTGTTTATTTTTAAGGGATTCTACAATATAATGACACAGTTGTTTGCAGATAACATTGATGTTACTCAGTTTGTCATACAATTAGGTAACTGGTGCATTATGCAGGTATCTATGTCCAAATTTTGAACAGCCCAAGGTTCCCATAGTCCAGTTGGAGAAGCTTGTATGCACAGGCATGATCAATTAGGAGTCCAGACTATATTCCTGTAGTCTCATGATTCACCCCTATCTCTCCACAGCCCTTACAATCTACCACGCCTCCTCTTCCGCAGTTTGTTCCCTAGGCTTTGGGAAAGGGGCACAAATGGGTGAGAAGAAAACAGTCTAATTTCTTTGGAGTTGTCATTTTGGACTCCGGTCTGTTCAGTTTGTTTCCCTTCACGGATTGACAGCTTTCACAGTGATACCCTTTTCAGTCATACTAACAAAGCTCAAGCTATTGGATGTACAGGCATTTAAGCAGTACCACTTATTGTGTCAAGCTAAGCTGTGAGCATAGACACAGATGCTTGGATGGTATGCTAATCCGCAAACTGTGGTTTCTCTATAAAGGGTGACAAGTTCTTATTGTGGCTTATAACATCGCCTAACCACTAGAGGACATAAGCTTGTGGCATCCGCTGTGAGTTATTCCTCCAAGGAGAGAGCTAATAGCCAAATAGTTTTGGGATATAATATAGACACTTGGCTGCCACTGTTGCACTGTATCTCCAGGCTGTTGAGGTGTAGCTGATATTTTCGGAGGAGTCTTGTTTGTCTCAGGGAGACCAATATTTTGCTGTATTGCTGTAGTGGCCTTTGGTAACGCTCTCTAGCATTTCAGAGGCCAGTTGTACGCTAGCAGGTGACGTCTCATAACATTTTTCATGCTCACACCAGGTCTTCGACAACAGGGACTTACTGCCTTTCTCCTTGCATATATCCCATTTATAGGCAAAAGGCCTTTATAATTTGGGGGGGCGGGTTTGAATCCCCTAGCCAACATCTCCTAGGCAGAATAATTCATTGCTGATGTCAGAGCTTTCCTGTAGTAATATATTTTGCTTAATTACACAGCTTATAAACACTTTACTATTGAATTTGGCTCTAGATAGAGAATTATCCTTTCACAGTTCCTATGCCTATCAGTCAATTAAAAAAGGGTAGTTATACCTGTTTTATAGGAAATTACCACTGTAACAATTGACTCTAATTTACAGTTAGTGAGTGGTTTCATTACCATCATGTTTTTCTTTTTCCTATAAAGGGGAGAGGTAGGAAGGTTTCTCAGTATCTGGAAGGTAAACCTCATTAGGGCCCATTATAAACAGTTAACCCCAATAGTATTCAGAGAGATGCTCAGTGTCTGTGACCCAGGCAGTCTGAGGTTCCTCTTTAATGTTCAGATGGGTCAACCTCTCTAGTAGTTCTTTTTATTCATAGGTTATTTTTGTATTTTTGGCTTTGGCATTCTGAAATTTTCCTATTATATGCTAAGCTGTGGGTTTCTTTATTTTCTGGGGGTTCCTAAAAATTATAAAGATAATTGCTTAGAAATGTTTCCATAGCTCCTTACACAAAAATTAAAGTGCAATAAATGTCCCCTAAAGTAACTAGTTATGTACTTAAGACCTCTCCTGCTTTAGTCGTATAACCAACAGAAGCCTCACAAGTTAGGTTGCTCTCATCAGAGCTTCTTCTCAGACTAAGAAGATCCTCAGTTTGTGGCCCAAATCAGAAAATCTTACATGCTAGCCATTAGATGAATTTAGAACATAATTTATATGTTTATCTCTAAAATTTGATATCAGACTGCTTTGGAAATTTTTAATAATATTGTTCAACCCATCTAGTCTGTATCCCTAGTTGTTCCACAAGGACATTAGTCCATTACATAAAGTATATGGGTATGTTGGGCCAGTTAAACACAAGCCCAAACCAAGATCAATGATCATTGGTGACTGACACTTGACCACATAGCAAGGTCCAGGATAGCCAGGATTACATAATGAGGTCCTGCCTCAAAAACAACAAATATTCAAGTCAGAAAGGTTTCCTGAAATTAGCACATATTTAAACCACATATTAAAAGGGTGCATTGAATTTGAGGAGTTGAGCGGAGCAGCATGATACAGGATGGGAGCACATCACTGCTCCGTCCAGCTGCAATGAATAGCTTCAAATCCCTATTGTTGTTTTTTTTTTAATATTTATTTATTTATTTCTGTATGTGTATGAATGTACTGTCTACATGCAGGTTTGTGCACCCATGTCATGCAATGCCACGGAGGTCAGAAGAGGGTGTTGGATTCCCCTGGAACTGGAGTTCTCCTGGAATTGGAGTTTCAAATGGTTCTCGGCTGCCATGTGGGTGCTGGAGATCGAACCCAGGTCCTCTGCAAGAGCAATCAGCGCTCTTAACTGCTAGGCCATCTCTCCAGCCCAAAATCCCTATTGGTTTTTAAAACTAGGTTTATTTCCTTGTCCATGCTATAGAGTTCCAGGTCAGGTTTGGGTCCTTTCTGTGTGTCTTTTTGTTATGGGAACCAGGTTGAAAACCCCAATCTACAATATGCAATTGTTTTTTTTTTTACTTCTTATATGTATGAGCATATTGCCTACATGTAGGTAGGTGCACCTGTGTTGTGCAATGCTGTGGAGGTCAGAAGAGGGAGACATGTTCCCCTGGAACTGGAGTTAAAGACGGTTCTTAGCCACCATGTGCTAAGGATGACCCAGGTGCTGGGAATTGAACCTGGGTCCTCTGCAAGAGCAGTCAGTGCTCTTAACCACTGAGCCATCAATTCTTTTTACAAGAGAAAAAACAACCCAATTAGCAAAGTTTGTAAAAGCTTTTGATCAGAACTGCCACCAGGCCATTTCTCCCCATGTTCTGGTGTTCTATGCAAGTCCCACAGCTAAACAGAGAGGACTAGGCAAGTTTACTCCTCTCCAAGGGAAATCAGTAGATAGGTGGAATAAAGTTATCTGGAATACTAAGACTCCAAATGATAGTACCATATCTCCAAAATAAAGGAGAAGCTGGCCTTCAGCATGCAGGGATGATAGTTAATCTTCCTTGTTAATTTGATTGGATTTGAAATCAGAAAAAGACATATATGTTGGTAAGAGGTTTTACTTAAGAGGGAATGTGAGTGGTACCATCTGTGGGCTGGACTGGGGTCTAAGACCAAATAAAAAGGAACAATGAGGAAAGTGAGCTTGAGTACTGGCATTTCTCTCTCTCTCTGTTTCCTGACCGTGGGTGCCTCAGGTTGCTGCCAGCACAGAGCTACACTCACTACTGCTTCTTCTCCATCGTGATGGGCTGTACTCTGCAAGCCAAACTATAACCATCCTCAAGGGACAAGAAGAAAAATGACTGCTTCAACTGGTTTTAAAAGAAGTAGGGGGCTAGGTGTGGGGGCACGCACCTTTAATCGCAGCACTGGGGGGGGTAGAGGCATGCAGACCTCTATGAGTTCAAGGCCAGCCTGGTCTACACAGCGAGTTCCAGGCCAGATGGGGCTACAGGGACACTCTGTCTCAAAAAGAACCCCTCCCCGCCAAAAACCTTGAAGAATAGGAACAAAATTAATTGACTACATAGTAACATGCACTACCAGTGGTCAGGGAAGTATTTCTATGGGGAAGAAGATGTGTCTCCAGCCTTACACTACCCAGTCAGGTTGTGTCCGGACTGTTGATAACTGGGAATGCTTCGGTCCTTTTGTGTTCTTACTTCCATTGTAAGACACAAAGACCAGGAATGCCACCAATCTCAGGTTGAATCAGCAAATAAGAGGAACTTGTACATGACCCAGAAAGCAGGAGACTTGAAGAAACCACGGGGCTTTGATATTGGCAGCAGGCAAGCAAGAGCAGCTTGCAGGCACCTTCCTGCAGCCCGACCGGCATCCGCCCTTCAGGACAATTGCGGCCACTAAACTGCAGCTCGACCGGCATCCGCCCTTCAGGACACTTGCGGCCACTAAACTGCAGCTCGACCGGCATCCGCCCTTCAGGACACTTGCGGCCACTAAACTGCAGCTCGACCGGCATCCGCCCTTCAGGACACTGGCGGCCACTAAACTGCAGCTCGACCGGCATCCGCCCTTCAGGACACTGGCGGCCACTAAACTGCAGCTCGACCGGCATCCGCCCTTCAGGACACTGGCGGCCACTAAACTGCAGCTCGACCGGCATCCGCCCTTCAGGACACTGGCGGCCACTAAACTGCAGCTCGACCGGCATCCGCCCTTCAGGACACTGGCGGCCACTAAACTGCAGCTCGACCGGCATCCGCCCTTCAGGACACTGGCGGCCACTAAACTGCAGCAAAGACAATAGTTAAAATTATCCTAATGTTATAATATATAGTTTTTATAGTAAGTGTGCTACTCATATGACAAAGCTTATTGACAAATTCGATAGCAATACATAAATTTCTACTCCTAGGCATGTGTGCTTATTATAGTTATTATGGGCTTGTTTCTATACAAGAAATAATAACTTTAGTTAAGAACATTATGAACAAATTAACAGAGAAACTTACTTAAAATAAAAATTTAAGTGCTACAATCCCAAAATGAGACCCAGTTCTTTCTGAAGGGCAGCAGTGCTCCTAACTGCTGAGCTACTCTCCAGCCCCCATGGAATAATTGTTGCGTTGAATGTGGGTACAGATAAAAGGACATGTGGAGATACATAAACAGAAATACATAAACCATGGGTTAATTTCTTTAATGGAAAAAGCAAAAGCAAACCACAGCTATATCTTTAACTGCAAGAAGAAACTAAATTTACACTATGAAAGGATTGGAGTTTCATTCTCACAACCTTACGAGATTTGTCCCACTTTAGACACGCGTCTTACCAGTAGCTGCTATGAACAGACATGTGGGGACCCCCTGGACACAAAGTTATTTACAACTCTACACTTTACCAATTCTCTAGCCTTAAATCTGCTGGTGTTTGGAAGTGTCTAGATTTGCTCAATGTCCAAAAGTTTCTCACCGGTTGTACACTCCTATTGTGCAGTCTTCCCCGCCCCCTGCGGTACTGCCTGCAATAGCGTAGCCAATTCTGGGACCCCACTATAGCATAGTGCTATCACACTCCCTGGCTCATGACCGAGTTTAAGTATGTTTGATATCATTTTGGTGCTGAGGATCAAAACTCAGGACTACCTATGCTAGGTACCACTTGAGCTGCATTACAGCCGGCCTGTTATTTTAAGTTTATGTTAATTTATACCTGTAATTATATCTAAGCACTTTTATTGGAAACCCTGTACATGTTTATTGCCTGAGTGTCTATACTAATAGGAATGCCTATTTCATATGCATTGAGTGAAGTCTAGAGAAACAAGGAAAAATTACTGTAGGCACTTTAAGAAGAGGAGAATTTGAAGAGCACTTAGGAATTTCAAATCTGTTTACGCTGAGCAGTGAAAGTCTGGAAAACTGACATTCAGGAAGTCAGAAAGGACAGTTTAGTGGCCGCAAGTGTCCTGAAGGGCGGATGACGGTCGAGCTGCAGTTTAGTGGCCGCAAGTGTCCTGAAGGGCGGATGCCGGTCGGGCTGCAGTTTAGTGGCCGCCAGTGTCCTGAAGGGCGGATGCCGGTCGAGCTGGAGTTCAGTGGCCGCCAGTGTCCTGAAGCGCGGATGCCGGTCGAGCTGCAGTTCAGTGGCCGCCAGTGTCCTGAAGGGCGGATGCCGGTCGAGCTGCAGTTTAGTGGCCGCACATGTCCTGAAGGGCGGATGCCGGGTCGAGCTGCAGTTTAGTGGCCGCCAGTGTCCTGAAGGGCGGATGCGGGTCGAGCTGCAGTTTAGTGGCCGCAATGTGTCCTGAAGGGCGGATGCCGCTCGAGCTGCAGTTTAGTGGCCGCAATTGTCCTGAAGGGCGGATGCCGGTCGAGCTGCAGTTTAGTGGCCGCCAGTGTCCTGAAGGGCGGATGCGGTCGAGCTGCAGTTTAGTGGCCGCCAGTGTCCTGAAGCGGCGGATGCCGGTCGAGCTGCAGTTAGTGGCCGCCAGTGTCCTGCAGCGCGGATGCCGGTCGAGCTGCAGTTCTAGTGGCCGCCAGTGTCCTGAAGGGCGGATGCCGGTCGAGCTGCAGTTCAGTGGCCGCCAGTGTCCTGAAGCGCGGATGCCGGTCGGGCTGCAGTTCTAGTGGCCGCCAGTGTCCTGAAGCGGCGGATGCGGGTCGAGCTGCAGTTTAGTGGCCGCCAGTGTCCTGAAGGCGGATGCCGGTCGAGCTGCAGTTCAGTGGCCGCCAGTGTCCTGAAGGGCGGATGGCGGTCGAGCTGCAGTTCTAGTGGCCGCAAGTGTCCTGAAGCGGCGGATGCGGGTCGAGCTGCAGTTTAGTGGCCGCCAGTGTCCTGCAGGGCGGATGCCGGTCGAGCTGAGTTCAGTGGCCGCCAGTGTCCTGAAGGGCGGATGCCGGTCGAGCTGCAGTTCTAGTGGCCGCCAGTGTCCTGAAGCGCGGATGCCGGTCGAGCTGCAGTTTAGTGGCCGCCAGTGTCCTGAAGGGCGGATGCCGGTCGAGCTGCAGTTCTAGTGGCCGCCAGTGTCCTGAAGCGCGGATGCCGGTCGAGCTGCAGTTAGTGGCCGCCAGTGTCCTGAAGGCGGATGCCGGTCGAGCTGCAGTTCAGTGGCCGCAAGTGTCCTGAAGGGCGGATGCGGGTCGAGCTGCAGTTTAGTGGCCGCCAGTGTCCTGCAGGGCGGATGCCGGTCGAGCTGGAGTTTAGTGGCCGCCAGTGTCCTGCAGGGCGGATGCCGGTCGAGCTGGAGTTTAGTGGCCGCCAGTGTCCTGAAGGGCGGATGCCGGTCGAGCTGCAGTTTAGTGGCCGCCAGTGTCCTGAAGGGCGGATGCGGGTCGAGCTGCAGTTTAGTGGCCGCAAGTGTCCTGAAGGGCGGATGCCGGTCGAGCTGGAGTTTAGTGGCCGCCAGTGTCCTGAAGGGCGGATGCCGGTCGAGCTGCAGTTTAGTGGCCGCAATTGTCCTGAAGGGCGGATGCCGGTCAAGCTGCAGTTTAGTGGCCGCCAGTGTCCTGAAGGGCGGATGCCGGTCGAGCTGCAGTTTAGTGGCCGCCAGTGTCCTGAAGGGCGGATGGCGGTCGAGCTGCAGTTTAGTGGCCGCCAGTGTCCTGAAGGGCGGATGCCGGTCGAGCTGCAGTTCAGTGGCCGCCAGTGTCCTGAAGGGCGGATGCGGGTCGAGCTGCAGTTTAGTGGCCGCAAGTGTCCTGAAGGGCGGATGCCGGTCGAGCTGCAGTTTAGTGGCCGCAAGTGTCCTGAAGGGCGGATGCCGGTCGAGCTGCAGTTTAGTGGCCGCAAGTGTCCTGAAGGGCGGATGCCGGTCGAGCTGCAGTTTAGTGGCCGCAAGTGTCCTGAAGGGCGGATGCCGGTCGAGCTGCAGTTTAGTGGCCGCCAGTGTCCTGAAGGGCGGATGCGGGTCGAGCTGCAGTTTAGTGGCCGCCAGTGTCCTGAAGGGCGGATGCCGGTCGAGCTGCAGTTTAGTGGCCGCAATTGTCCTGAAGGGCGGATGCCGGTCGAGCTGCAGTTCAGTGGCCGCCAGTGTCCTGAAGGGCGGATGCCGGTCAAGCTGCAGTTTAGTGGCCGCCAGTGTCCTGAAGGGCGGATGGCGGTCGAGCTGCAGTTTAGTGGCCGCAAGTGTCCTGAAGGGCGGATGCGGGTCGAGCTGCAGTTTAGTGGCCGCCAGTGTCCTGAAGGGCGGATGCCGGTCGAGCTGCAGGTTAGTGGCCGCAAGTGTCCTGAAGGGCGGATGCGGGTCGAGCTGCAGTTTAGTGGCCGCAATTGTCCTGAAGGGCGGATGCCGGTCGAGCTGCAGTTCAGTGGCCGCCAGTGTCCTGAAGCGCGGATGCCGGTCGAGCTGCAGTTCAGTGGCCGCCAGTGTCCTGAAGCGCGGATGCCGGTCGAGCTGCAGGAAAGGTGCTCGCATCGTTTGCTTGCTCTTGAATCAAAGCCCGTGGTTTTTCAAGTCCCTCTTTCTGGGTCATGTCAAGTTCCCTTATATTGCTGAAATTTCGGAACCTGAGATTGGTGGCATTTCCTAGGTCTTTGTTCTGGTACATGNCCGCCAGTGTCCTGAAGGGCGGATGCCGGTCGAGCTGAGTTTAGTGGCCGCCAGTGTCCTGAAGCGGCGGATGCCGGTCGAGCTGCAGTTCAGTGGCCGCCAGTGTCCTGAAGGCGGATGCCGGTCGAGCTGCAGTTTAGTGGCCGCCAGTGTCCTGAAGGGCGGATGCGGTCGAGCTGCAGTTTAGTGGCCGCATGTGTCCTGAAGGGCGGATGCCGGTCGAGCTGCAGTTTAGTGGCCGCCAGTGTCCTGAAGGGCGGATGCGGGTCGAGCTGCAGTTTAGTGGCCGCAATTGTCCTGAAGGGCGGATGCCGGTCGAGCTGCAGTTAGTGGCCGCCAGTGTCCTGAAGGGCGGATGCCGTCGAGCTGCAGTTTAGTGGCCGCAGTGTCCTGAAGGGCGGATGACGGTCGAGCTGCAGTTTAGTGGCCGCCAGTGTCCTGACAGCGGCGGATGCCGGTCGAGCTGCAGTTAGTGGCCGCCAGTGTCCTGAAGGGCGGATGCCGGTCGAGCTGCAGTTTAGTGGCCGCCAGTGTCCTGAAGCGGCGGATGCCGGTCGGGCTGCAGTTTAGTGGCCGCCAGTGTCCTGAAGCGGCGGATGCGGGTCGAGCTGCAGTTTAGTGGCCGCCAGTGTCCTGAAGGCGGATGCCGGTCGAGCTGCAGTTCAAATTTTTTTTATTAATTTTATTTATTTCTGTATGTGTATGAATGTACTGTCTGCATGCAAGTCTGTGCACCCGTGTCGTGCAACGCCGCGGAGGTCAGAAGAGGGTCTCAGATTCCCCTGGAACTGGAGTTCTCCTGGAATTGGAGCTTCAGACGGTTCTCAGCCGCCATGTGGGTGCTGGGGATCGAACCCGGGTCCTCTGCAAGAGCGGTCGGCGCTCTTAACCGCTAGGCCATCTCTCCAGCCCCCACTATTTGTCTTTTTAAATGTATGCAGTTTACCAAGGCACTTTAGAAAGTTTAAGGGGAAACTATGATCTTTAAAATTAAGGTTAAATCAATAATAGAGCATACAATTATAAACGGGGCCATTCCTCACTATCAACTATTGAGTTATTTGTACCTATTAGCTTATGATGAAATTATTTTTATTCTAATAATTTCAAAAACACCAATAAGAGTTCAATACAAAGTCTATAAAAAAATCCTTAAATGGTTTGAAGAAATGTGAGAACCCAGTAAACAATCTGGAAAAGGAATTTTTTTCCCACCATAGAAGAGTCAATGAGGATTATATCAGTGTCATATATCCACTAGTCCAATGTATTTGAATAGAACAAGGACTACATCTCTGTTAAAGAAACCTCAGATTCCAAACATCACACACACACACACACACACACCACCACCACCACCACCACCACACACACACACACACACTTTTCATCTATTTTGTATGTTTTCCCCATGGCATCCATTCCGTTCTATTTGGTCAACAAAAACATTTATAAGGTACACTGAATCACTGATACACTCTGATCTCCCAGATCTATACTACTAAGGGTCACAATGAAGAATATATATCATTTTTTATTGCTGACTCAATCTGATAAAAAAAAAACAATTGAATGGTTAAGTTCTGAATAGAATTGGTATAATGCTTTAGAAATTACTTACAGGTCTACCACTCCTCAAATACCTTTCAAAACATGTAGATGGAGAAAGCTATACTTTTCTCAGTTGTAACTCTGCTTTCCCACTCATGATGAACACAGCAGAGATTGGAGTCCTACCTATGAGACTGTTTATAATAGAAACTCTGCCCAACAGGAAATATCTAGAGTTTGATTAATTCAACGTTTTATTAATTTGGGTGGAGTCTTTTTGAAACAAGGTTTTCTGTAGGCCAGCTGGCCTCCATCTCACAGAGATCTGCCTGCCTCTGCCTCCTGAGTCCTGGGATTAAAGGTGTGCACCACATCTGGTTAATATTTTATNGTCATCCGCCCTTCAGGACACTTGCGGCCACTAAACTGTCCTTTCTGACTTCCTGAATGTCAGTTTTCCAGACTTTCACTGCTTCAGCTAGTTAAACAGATTTGTAAATCCTAAAGTGCTCTTCAAATTCTCCTCTTCTTAAAGTGCCTACAGTAATTTCCTGTTTCTCTGATGGACTTCAACTCAATGCATATGAAATAGGCATTCCTATTAGTATAGACACTCAGGCAATAAACATGTACAGGGTTTCCAATAAAAGTGCTTAGATATAAATACAGGTAAAATGTAACATAAACTTAAGAATAACAGGCCGGCTGAATGCAGCTCAGTGGTACCTAGCATAGGTAAGGTCCTGAGTTTGATCCTCAGCACCAAAGGAATACAAACAATAAACTTCGTGTCTAGCCAGGTGTGATAGCATATGCCTATGGTCCCAGAATTTGGGACACTGAGGCAGGAGGACCGGGGGGGGGGCGGGGGAAGACTGCACAATAGGATGTAAAGGTGAGAAACTTTGGCATTGTAGCAATCAGAACTTCCAAAATCCAAGATTTAAGGCAAGAGTGGTAAAGTAGGTTTAAATAACTTTGTGTCCAGGCCCAATGTCTTTCATAGCAGCTAGGGTAAACGCTGTCTAAAGTGGACAAATCTGAATTTGAAAATGAACTCCAATCTCATTGTAATTTGTCTTCTTGCAGTTAAAGATATAGCTGTGGTTTGCTTTTGCTTTTTCCATTAAAGAAATTAACCCATGGTTTATGTATTTCTGTTTATGTATCTCCACATGTCCTTTTATCTGTACCCACATTCAACCAAATTATTCCACTGGGGGCTGGAGAGATAGCTCAGCAGTTAGGAGCACTGGCTGCCCTTCCAGAAGAACTGGGTCTCATTTTGGTTTACTTAAATTTTTATTTTAAGTAAGTTTCTCTGTTAATTTGTTCATAATGTTCTTAATAAAGTTATTATTCTTGTATAGAAACAACAGTAATAACCTAATAATAACCACATGCCTAGAGTAGTTTATATTGCTTCGAATTTGTCAATAAGCTTTGTCATAGAGTAGCACACTTCTATAAAACTAATTATACATTTGGATTTTAACTATTTGTCTTTTTTTAATTTATTATTTCTGTATGTGATGAATGTACTGTGTCTGCATGCAAGTCTGTGCACCCAGTGTCGTGCAACGCCGCGGAGGTCAGAAGAGAGCTGTTTCCCTGGAACTGGAGTTCCCTGGAACTGGAGTTCTCCTGAATTGGAGTTTTTTTTTCAGCCGCCATGTGGGTGCTGGGGATCGAACCCGGGTCCTCTGCAAGAGCGGTGCGCTCTTAACCGCTAGGCTCCATCTCTCCAGCCCGCCCACCACTATTTGTCTTTTTTAAATGTTCATGCAGTTTACCAAGGCACTTTAAAAGTTTAAGGGAACTATGATCTTTAAAATTAAGTTAAATCAATAATAGAGCAATACAATTATAAACGGGGCCATTCCTCACTATCAACTATTGAGTTATTTGTACCTATTAGCTTAATGATGAAATTATTTTCTTATTCTAATATTTCAAAAACACCAAATAGAGTTCAATACAAAGTCTATAAAAAAATCCTTAAATGGTTTGAAGAAATGTGAGAACCCAGTAAACAATCTGGAAAAGGAATTTTTTTCCCACCATAGAAGAGTCAATGAGGATTATATCAGTGTCATATATCCACTAGTCCAATGTATTTGAATAGAACAAGGACTACATCTCTGTTAAAGAAACCGTCTCAGATTCCAAAACAACACACACACACACACACGACACACCACCACCCCACACCACCACACACACACACACACACACTTTCATCTATTTTGTATGTTTTCCCCATGGCATCCATTCCAGTTCTATTTGGTCAACAAAAACATTTATAAGGTACACTGAATCACTGATACACTCTGATCTCCCAGATCTATACTACTAAGGGTCACAATGAAGAATATATATCATTTTTTATTGCTGACTCAATCTGATAAAAAAAAAACAATTGAATGGTTAAGTTCTGAATAGAATTGGTATAATGCTTTAGAAATTACTTACAGGTCTACCACTCCTCAAATACCTTTCAAAACATGTAGATGGAGAAAGCTATACTTTTCTCAGTTGTAACTCTGCTTTCCCACTCATGATGAACACAGCAGAGATTGGAGTCCTACCTATGAGACTGTTTATAATAGAAACTCTGCCCAACAGGAAATATCTAGAGTTTGATTAATTCAACGTTTTATTAATTTCGGTGGAGTCTTTTTGAAACAAGGTTTTCTGTAGGCCAGCTGGCCTCCATCTCACAGAGATCTGCCTGCCTCTGCCTCCTGAGTCCTGGGATTAAAGGTGTGCACCACATCTGGTTAATATTTTATTAATGTATTAGCTCCTACTAAGTTCCAAGCCCTCTACAAGAAGCTAGTGACATCATGCTTAATCTTATGAAGCTCGGAGTAGAAGTAGATACCCAAACTATTTCCCAAATATTCCAATTATTTACCCATCCCAAGAAACCAGGGGAAACAGTCATATGTGAAGAGAGGTCTGCCCAGATAGGACTTCTTAGAGTAAGGTGATATTTGAACTGATGATGGCTTAAGGGGGAGAAGCAATTAAGGAGATGAGATCACATGAGTATAGGTGTTAGTCAAAGCCAAGATCACTGCTGAAACACCAGAGGAGAAATAATATTGCAGGAAATACTGCAGGAAATGAGGAGACTGGGAGTAATACTCATGGAGCCACATATCCAACAACCAAGATGTTGAACCTAAAACTGAATCCACTAAGAAACAGCCAATGACAATGATTAAATAATTTATATCCTTGCTCATAGGAACAGTCAATGATTGTTAGAAAAGTTGAACAGTAAAATGCATATATACAGAGGAAAACAGCATCTATAGCCTAGAAAGCCAGGTGTAAGCACAGATTACAACAAGCAGAGAGTTACAACGAAACTCTTGCTGGATGAGACTGAGACAAAGACAGACAGAGGATTACCCAAAAATCACAATTATAAATGTTTGCTGAATGGGAATGTGGACTGGAGACAAAATTATCTTAGGCAGTCTTCTATTTTTTCAACATCATTACCATCTTCTAATACCTGGCAGCAACATAACTAATTAAGTTGTCCTTGACTTCTTTGCTCTTTTGTATATCATTATAGTGAGGTCTTCATGACAGAGGTACCTATTTTCTAGCTACCTAAAGCGCTGGCTCACCCTATTCTTCACCATGGTACAGAAACAGGAACTCTTCTTGTTCTTGTCTAAGTGAGTTTTTCATTCGACTTTTTTTTAATTTTATTTATTTTGTATGTGTATGAATGTACTGTCTGCACGAAGGTCTGTGCACCCATGTCGTGCAATGCCGTGGAGGTCAGAAGAGGGCGCCAGATTCCCCTGGAACTGGAGTCAAAGACGGTTCTCGACCGCCATGTGGGTGCTGGGGATCGAACCCGGGTCCTCTGCAAGAGCAGTCGGTACTCTTAACTGCTAGGCCATCTCTCCAGCCCATTGTCTAAGTGAGTTTTACAAATACAACAGTTATGCAAACTATGAAAACATGACTGAATTATTTCTTTATAATGTATTTATTTTTTAAAGCTAGAGAAATGGCTCAGTGCTTAAGAGCACTGGCTGCTCTTACAGGGGACCCAGGTTCAATTCCCAGAAACCACATGGTGGCTAACAATTGTTAATTCCAGTTCCAGGGGATCCAATGCCCTCTTCTGTACTCTCAGGGCATTGCACAACATGGGTGCACTTACCTATAAGTAGGTAATACTCTGATACATATAAAATAAAAATAAATAATAAAGTATTTAAAATTTTTAAAGACAATTAGAAAAACTATAAAAATTTGATTCTTTTATTTACAGAACCATTTAATAATGTATATAACAGTGGGCTGGAGAGATGGGTCAGTGGTTAGGAACACTGACTGTTCTTGCAGAAGACCCAAGTTCTATTCCCAGCACACATGGCAGCTAACAGCCATCCCTAACTCCAGTTCCAGGGGATCCAACGCCCTCTTCTGACCATCATGGGCACTGCATGATATGGCTTCACTACATGCATGCAGGCGATACACTCGCTCATACACATAAAATTTAAAAACAGTAAATAAAATATTTTAAAAAGAATGCATATAACAATGTGAAACAAATCAAGGGTGTGTGCATTATATCAAGAAAAGGATTATATTAAAAAATGCTACCATATAAGGTCACAGAAGTGGACCATAACTTCAGGTATGAATTGGATGCTTGTAGGTGGAAGAGGGCATTCGAGGTAGTGGGATAATGTTGGTAATACACAAAGAAGGGGCCGATCTGTAGTGTTAGTGACAGGCAGGGAACTGCCATTCCTTGAAACTCTTCTCATTAAGGCACTTTGCTGATAACTTGGGACTGCGTCAGCAATGTCACTGAAAAGCCCTGAAACTGCAATGCAGTAATAATGCTGTGGAAAACTAACTTCTAATATCCTCACCTCCTGTGATGGTTAATCCTGGGTGTCAACTTGACTGGACTAAGGAACAAATAAGAGAAAAGGACCTTCAGATTGGACCACCTCAACCCGGATGGCCCACCCCAAATGTGGGTGTTACCTTCTGCCGGCAGGCAGTATTTAAGGCCACGGCAGCGGGAGCTGGCCCCTTTTTTCCTTCTTCCTGCGGCTTGCCTCTCTCTCATCTGGTGAGTTTGTCTTGCTGCTGTGATCAACCTTTCGGATCCCAGCGTGTACTGAGACTGGCAGATCTCCTGGAATCCATTCGGGCCTTCAGCACTAGACTGGGACTCCTGAGACATCCAGCCTTGCGGACTGAGCAGTTCCCTGGATTCCCGGCCTCTCCAGTTCGGCGCTACTGTTGAGCTCCGTCACGTGAGCAAATCAATAAATTGTATATAGTTATATATATTCATCCTGTTGCTTCTGTTTCTTTAGAGAACCCTGACTAATACAGATTTTGGTACCAGAAGTGGTTCTAGAGAAACAGAATTGAAAGGATGAATTTCTTTAGTGGGCTTGGTAGCCTCTGGAGCCAGCTCTCCAACCCAATGAAGCCTAGAGTTACTGAAGGCTCTCCTGGTGGCATGAAGAGGAATGATAATCCTTGGTGCAGACTATTTGATCTAATTATGAAGATAGATCCATTTGACTCACCTAACTCACCTCTTGTGAGAAGCAAGGAATTTAGTGACTCTATATATAAAACGTTCGAGAAATTGCAGAAAAATCAGGAAAATAATGATGTTGCCTTGTTGCTCCTAGCATGTCTGGATAAACTGTTAGACGAAAATATGGAGCTCGGTGATAAAAATGACCAGCTCCGGATTCGAAACAACAGTTTAAAGGTTTCCAAGTGTGCTCTGGAAGAGAATCTTCTCTCCAGCAGCCAAAGAGCTAAAGCAGCAGAAAATCAAGCTGGAGCCCTTATTATACGGTTGGCTGATTTACAACGCAAATTTAATTCCCAGCCACGAAAAGTGTCAGCAGTTAAAGTGAGAGCACTGGTGGGGAAAGGGTGGAACCCTGAAACTTGGGATGGAGATGTGTGGGAGAACTATGATGATGAGGATTTTGAACCCTCGGATTCTGAGGGATTTTCTTTATCTGAGGAATTAACCTCCCCACCCTCAGCAGAGAATCCACACCCTGCAGATCCCTCCTCCCCACCCTTGCCTGAGGAAATTAATCCCCCCCTCCCAGTGGGAGCTGATGTCCCTCAGGGCCCAACAATTGTTGCCTCTAGACCTATAACCAGATTGAAGTCTAAGCAAGCCCCTCAAGGTGAGATAGAAAGTGTGGTCCACGAGGAGGTGCGATATACTACTAAAGAAATTAATGAGTTTGCTGATTCATTCCGGCAGAAGCCTAAGGAATATGTGTGGGAATGGATTTTAAGGGTGTGGGATAATGGTGGAAGGAATATAAAATTGGATCATACTGAGTTTATCGATATGAGCCCACTGAGTAGAGATTCTAGGTTTAACATGGAAGCTCGAGCAGTTAAAAAAGGTGTTAAAAGTTTATTTGAATGGTTGGCTGATGTATTTATTAAAACATGGCCTACTAACAGCGAGTTAGAGATGCCTGATATTCCTTGGCTTAGTATTGATGAAGGGATTGTGAGGGTCAGGCAGATGGGCATGCTCGAGTGGATTCGAAGTGTAAAACCACATTCTCCACAATATGAGGACCCAGAGGACATGCCACTCACTGAATTTATAAGATGGAAAGTACTGAGAGAGACACCAGAACATTTGAAGAGCTTTGTTTTTGCTCTATTTCTTATGCCAGATCTTACAGTTAGAGAAGTTGTGGCTCGTTTGCATAAATTAAATGTACACGTAGTAGGTCTAACAGGACCTCAGGGTAGGCGTCAGGTGGCAGCACTGAATCGCAGAAGGCCAGATGAGCGTAGTTACAGTAATTATCATAATGGGTGGCAAAGGCAAAACAATACCTATAATGGCATGACCCGAAATGATCTTTGGAACTGGCTAATTAATCATGGTGTTCCCAGGAACCAAATACATAAGAAGCCTACTAAGTTTTTATTTGATCTGTATAAGCAGAAAAGCTCTAGAACGAATGACAGGAAGTCAACATTTGATTTTAGGAGTAGCGAATCCCGCCCAGTTGACCGGTTTCCAGACTTGAGACAGTTCACAGACCCAGAACCCCTTGAATGAAGGGGTGGCCGGGTTCCAGTGAGGAAGGACCTTGTCACAATACCAAAGAGTTATGCTGTTTGCCTTCCTCCTGTCCTTCCCCAGAGGGACCTGAGGCCTTTTACTAGGGTAACTGTACACTGGGGAAAAGGAAATAATCAGACTTTTCGAGGCCTATTGGATACTGGTTCTGAGTTGACACTGATCCCAGGAGACCCTAAAAAGCATTGTGGCCCTCCGGTTAAAGTAGGGGCCTATGGAGGTCAGGTGATAAATGGAGTTTTGGCTGAAGTCCGACTCACGGTGGGCCCAGTGGGTCCCAGAACGCATCCCGTAGTTATTTCCCCAGTCCCAGAATGTATAATTGGGATAGATATAATTAGAAATTGGCAGAATCCCCACATTGGTTCCCTGATCTGTGGAGTGAGGGCTATTATGGTTGGAAAGGCCAAATGGAAACCATTGGTGTTGCCTCTACCAGGGAAAATAGTGAACCAAAAACAGTATCGTATCCCTGGAGGGATTGCGGAGATTAATGCCACTATCAAGGATTTGAAAGATGCAGGGGTGGTGATTCCTACCACATCTCCATTTAACTCTCCAATTTGGCCTGTGCAAAAGACAGATGGATCATGGAGAATGACAGTTGACTATCGAAAACTCAACCAAGTAGTGACACCAATTGCAGCCGCTGTACCAGATGTGGTGTCCTTACTCGAGCAGATTAATATGTCTCCTGGTACCTGGTATGCAGCTATTGATCTGGCCAATGCTTTTTTCTCAATACCGGTTCATAAGGACCACCAGAAGCAATTTGCTTTCAGCTGGCAAGGCCAACAGTATACCTTTACTGTCTTACCTCAGGGGTATGTTAACTCTCCAGCGTTGTGCCATAACTTAGTTAGAAGGGATCTTGATCGCCTGACTCTTCCACAAAATATCACACTGGTCCACTATATTGATGATGTTATGTTGATTGGACCCAGTGAACAGGAGGTAGCAGCTAGCCTAGACTTGTTGGTAAAGCATATGCGCATGAGAGGATGGGAAATAAATCCAACTAAAATTCAAGGGCCATCTACCTCGGTGAAGTTTCTAGGAGTTCAGTGGTGTGGAGCATGCAGAGACATTCCTTCTAAGGTAAAGAATAAGTTGTTGCACCTGGCCCCTCCCTCCACCAAGAAAGAAGCACAACGTCTGGTGGGTCTTTTTGGATTCTGGAGGCAGCACATTCCTCATCTGGGTGTGTTACTACGACCCATATATCAGGTGACTCGTAAGGCAGCAAACTTTGAGTGGGGCTTGGAACAGGAAAAGGCTCTTCAACAGGTCCAGGCTGCGGTGCAGGCTGCTCTGCCCCTAGGGCCATATGATCCAGCAGACCCAATGGTGCTTGAGGTATCAGTGGCAGATAGAGATGCTGTCTGGAGTCTGTGGCAGGCTCCCATAGGGGAATCACAGCGGAGGCCCTTGGGATTTTGGAGCAAGGCTCTACCTTCATCTGCAAACAACTATTCTCCTTTTGAGAGACAGCTCTTAGCCTGCTATTGGGCCTTAGTGGAAACTGAACGTTTGACAATGGGCCACCAAGTCACCATGCGACCTGAGCTGCCCATCATGAGCTGGGTGTTATCTGACCCACCAGACCATAAAGTAGGACGTGCACAGCAACAGTCCATTGTCAAATGGAAGTGGTACATACGGGACAGGGCCCGGGCAGGCCCTGAGGGCACAAGCAAGCTACATGAAGAAGTTGCCCAAATGCCTATGGTTCCCACTCCTGTTACAATGTCTCCTGGGCTTAAGCATGCACCTATGGCTTCATGGGGTTTGCCCTATGATCAGTTGACTGAGGAAGAGAAGACTAGGGCCTGGTTTACTGATGGTTCTGCACGCTATGCAGGCACCACCCAGAGGTGGACAGCTGCAGCATTACAGCCAATTTCTGAAACAACCCTAAAGGACACTGGTGAAGGAAAGTCTTCACAGTGGGCAGAACTTCGGGCAGTGCACATGGTTGTGCATTTTGCCTGGAAGGAGAAATGGCCAGAGGTTCGATTATATACTGATTCATGGGCTGTAGCCAATGGTTTGGCTGGATGGTCAGGGACTTGGAAGGAGCATGACTGGAAAATTGGTGAGAAAGACATTTGGGGAAGAAGTATGTGGATAGAGCTCTCTGAATGGTCAAAGGATGTGAAGATACTTGTGTCTCATGTAAATGCTCATCAAAAGGTGATCTCAGCAGAGGATGAGTTTAATAATCAAGTAGATCGGATGACTCGTTCTGTGGATTGTCAGCCTCTTTCTCCAGCTATCCCTGTTGTTGCTCAATGGGCCCATGAACAAAGTGGTCATGGTGGCAGAGATGGAGGTTATGCATGGGCTCAACAGCATGGACTCCCACTCACTAAGGCTGATCTGGCTACAGCTGCTGCCGAGTGCCAGATTTGCCAACAGCAGAGACCAACATTGAGCCCCCGATATGGTGCTATTCCCCGGGGTGACCAGCCAGCAACCTGGTGGCAGGTTGACTACATTGGACCACTTCCATCATGGAGGGGACAGCGTTTTGTTCTTACAGGAATAGATACTTATTCTGGTTATGGATTTGCCTTTCCTGCACGTAATGCTTCTGCCAAAACTACCATCCAGGGACTTACGGAATGCCTTATCCACCGTCATGGTATTCCTCACAGCATTGCTTCTGACCAAGGAACTCACTTCACAGCCAAAGAAGTGCGACTGTGGGCCCATGGTCATGGTATCCACTGGTCTTACCATGTTCCCCACCACCCAGAAGCAGCTGGCTTGATAGAACGATGGAATGGCCTCTTGAAGACACAGTTACAGCGCCAATTAGGTAGCAATACCCTGGAGGGCTGGGGCAAGGTTCTCCAGCAAGCAGTATATGCTTTGAATCAGCGTCCACTATATGGTACTGTTTCTCCTATAGCCAGAATTCATGGGTCCAGGAACCAAGGGGTGGAAGTGGGAATGATTCCACTCACTATCACCCCTAGTGACCCAGTAGGAAAATTTTTGCTTCCTGTACCCACGACCTTGCGTTCTGCTGGTCTAGATGTTTTGGCTCCAATGGGGGGAGTGCTTTTGCCAGGAGATACAGCAAACGTTCCATTGAACTGGAAGCTAAGACTTCCCCCTGGCCACTTCGGGCTTCTACTGCCTTTAAGCCAACAGGCTAAGGAAGGAATAACAGTAGTAGGAGGAGTGATTGATCCAGACTACCATGGGGAAATTGGACTTTTTCTCCACAATGGGGGCAAGGAAGATTATGTCTGGAAGGCAGGAGATGCTGTAGGGCGCCTTCTGGTGCTACCATGTCCTATGATTAAGGTCAATGGGAAACTCCAACAACCCAAACCAGACAGGACAATAAATGGCCCAGACCCTTCAGGGATGAAGGTATGGGTCACTCCTCCAGGGAAAGAGCCAAGACCTGCAGAGGTGCTTGCTGATGGTGGAGGAAATACAGAATGGGTAGTAGAAGAAGGTAGTCATAAATATCAGCTGAGGCCACGGGACCAGTTGCAGAAACGTGGATTATAATAGATATTAACTTTTGTCCTATTTGGTTAAGAATGTGCTTGTTCATATATATACGTATATTAAGCAGATACTTGTGTTGTTCCCTTTTGAATGTGCAACTGAGATAAGTGTTAAGTGTTGTCATATTTAGGTTATTAGATACTGAAGGACTAAGTGTTCCTCAAGGACATTACCACCTACTCTAAGATATAATGCTTTGCTATTGCACATGAGACACTTATAACATATTAGGTGGAATTATGACCTTGCCATTGTTTGCAATTGACATTTAAGCATAACATAAGGAGAGGCTATTTATTGGGTGTCAAGTTGACAAGGGGTGGACTTGTGATGGTTAATCCTGGGTGTCAACTTGACTGGACTAAGGAACAAATAAGAGAAAAGGATCTTCGGATTGTATCACCTCAACCCAGATGGCCCACCCCAAATGTGGGTGTCACCTTCTGCCGGCGCTCTGATCAACCCTTCGGATCCCAGCGTGTACTGAGACCAGCAGATCTCCTGGAATCCACCAGGCCTTCAGCACCAGATTGGGACTACTGAGACATCCAGCCTTGTGGACTGAGCAGTTCCCTGGATTCTCAGCCTCTCCAATTCGGCATGGCTACTGTTGGACTACTTGAGCTTTGTCACGTGAGCAAATCAATAAATTGTATATAGTTATATATTCATCCTGTTGCTTCTGTTTCTTTAGAGAACCCTAACACACCTCCTTTAGTTCAAACTGAACCAACACTACACAAAAATGGATGACCTGAAATAATCACATATACTTTCAGTATATCAGCACACCTAACAATATTTTACTTTGAAACAAATTTTATCAACAGAAAAAATGCTAAATGCATGACGTTTTGACATAGTCCTTTTCCCTTTACAGAGTGACTGTTATCCTTATTTTGAATATGTATTCAGATTTGTGAACAGAGACACAGTATCAGCTAGTTGAGGGGCATATTTGAAATCATCTAGTCCTACCCAAGATTTTGTTACATGTATTTACAACCTATGGAGTAAGATTTACTAGTAAGTTCTGGTCCTTACCCAGTAGATACAAGGATTATTATTCTCTCTCACAGATCAATATATGAATGTACTGTAATATTTTAATTTTGCAATAACTCTACTCAGACCATCTTCCAGTTACCAGCCATTTTCCTCATATATACCAACAGTAAAACTGCAAAAATACATTTGTTAGCTCCTTTTCACCGGCATTAATCCTAATTACCTGATTCCTATTAAGACCACTGATGACCTTCAGGGAGCTGAAACCAACAGTCATTTCTCACCACAAAGGCAGGCTGCCTAGCAGCTACTTAGACCAACACAGTTCTGTTCTTCCTAAAACTACACCAATATCAGGAAATAAATAATTGGGCATTTCCAAGTTTGCCAGCCAAAACCCTTAGAGATATCTGTCTTCAACACTACAATTACTCTACTAATTATTTTTGTCTCCTTTAAAGCATGTCTAAATTTACTTCTCACCTTCTGAGTTTCAATGCCCTGGTCCAAGCCACAGTCATTTTTTTTCTCTAGGTGATTGCAATGGTGTCCTTTCTACTCCCCATTTTTCAACCCATGCTTCCGGCTCTACTGTTGTTCTTTAAAAAAAAAAAAAGTGTCAGATCACAATACTCCTTTGATCATAATCCTCAAAGGCCCCACAATGACCTTTGAACTACCTCAAGCTCTTCCCAGAGCTTACCACTTCTGCCCGCCCTCTACCCCTCTTCTCACCCAGCCACTTGGAATTCCTTGCTCTGCTGAGAAATTAAATTTTGTGCTTGCTGTTTCCTCTGTTTGCAGTGTTCTGCCCACTCATTCCCTGCAGATCTCAGCTCCATGGTCACCTTATTGATAAGACCTGAAGCCTTAAGCAAAATAACTCCTCCTCCTACCCCATCATAGGAGGGTTCACAAAACACAAATATTACATATTTATTTAAAACTATATACACACTTTTATATATGATACAACGTCTTACCTTATAAATATACACTTATACATTTGTCTGTTACTCCCACTAAAATGCAAGTTCCATAAGAATGTGGATTTATGCTGAACATGGTGGTGCGTGCCTTTAGTCCCTGCACTTGGGAGGCAAAGGCAGGCAGATCTCTGTGAGTTCAAGACCAGCCTGGTCTACATAGCAAGTTCCAGGCCAGCTGGGGCTACAGGGAGACTCTGTCTCAAAATGAAAAAAAAAAAAAAAAAAAGAATGCAGATTTGTCTCTCTTATTATTACTTATTAGCTCACATATTCTCAGTGCCTAGAAATTTGCATGGCTCACATTATGCACCTAATACATATTTGTTAAATAAAAAGTTAAATTCTTTCCTTTCTTCTACTATGCCCTGACATAGATCAAGCTCTTGCCTTCTGACTCGGGCAGTTTCTGTGATAGCTTCCTATACCCCTCACTTCAGAGATTTTATAGTAAATTATCGTGAAACTCCCCTCATTTTGTAAATCTGCAAATTGAGTTTTGTTTAGCTCTTAATCATACTGGGAATTATTTCTCTCTCACTGTATTTAATAAAAGCAGCAATTTTAATAGTTCTCTGTAAAGTATGTTTAAATTCATTTAGCTTGGGGAAATATAGAAGAATGTGTGTTATGTGTAAATTTAAAGATTTTATCAGAAAATTTAGTTCATTTTGACCTGAATTAATTCTAACATGTAAGTCAAATCAATTTAGAAAACGAACTTTTAGCAGGTATTTTTCTATGATACAGGTGCTAACCAGGATGTTGATATATGCACCTATCAGATCTTACACCTCTCTTGAATGGCCACAAAGGGAATCACTGGACTACCAAGGACAGCATGAAGTAACGCAGCTCAAAAGGACACTTTAAGCAACATGAAGACAGTGCTTCCTATTAGTGCTTGATTTAGGCATGAATATAGGACACCTACGCCCCATGTCCAATTTCAGCATCACGACCATGTACTGAAATGCAAGCTATTTATAATTTGCAACAAAGTGTAATTTTTTTTCTTTTCATTTTTCAACTGGCAAACCATAATCTCGCTACTGACATCAATGGGAAACAAAATCAGCCCTTCCCCTTGGCTGTATGTGATGCAGATAAGTTTGTTTGAGGATGCACACAGCTTTCCAGACAATCACTAGAGATAGGACCTTAATTTAACCCCAAGCCTTAGAATTTCCTCTGGGATGTGGATGACTGATAACATGGAAGAGGGCAGAGAAAGTATAGATTTATTGAAAAATGGATGCTGCAAGCAGGGGGATGTTAAATTTCTTCCTCTAAATCATTGTTTGAAAGGACAAGCTTAAATCCTCCTTCTAGCTGAAAGTCTTAAGTGTTAGAAGAGAGATGTTTTCAAAATCACATGTTGTTGTTGCACTTTTTATTATTTGATTTCCAAAGCACAAGCTATGTGAGTTCAGCTCATATGAACTACAGTGATTTCACTACATGGGCTTTAATATCCTCTACCCAGGATACCTCACTGATTTTTAATTTAAAGAAATCAGGTCCTTCACTGACAGCTTGATAACATTTCCCATGGGAACATCAAAGAAAGGGCTCTCCTGTTCGTGCCACTAATGAGCATTACACAATAGCCAGCTTCTTCAATTGGTGGGCTAAATAGATCTTTATTAACAAACACTGTATTATGTGTTTCTATATCACAGTCTTCTGGAACAACCTTTTAACAAAGGGAATAAATAAACCATAATGGGTTTCTTGCCCTTTACTAAGCAAAATATCAAGAACTTCTACAGGGGCAGAGGTTAAGTAACTCTTTTATTTACTAATGATAAAGTTTAATTGTGTGAAACCTCATCCCACTGGGTTGGGAAAAGAAATTTTCTTTTAAATAACACTTGGTCCTCACAGTAATTTTTTAAAAAATAAATACCGCAGGTCTTCAAAGGAAGTAGTCCCTCATTTCTTCCTATAGTATGAATTAATATGATTTCAAACAAAACACCAGGTACATTACATTTAAAATGACTTGGTGAGAATAGTGTATCACCACCTTCTACCAGGTGCTTAGAGGTAGTTTCAATACCCATTAAGAGTAAATATTCCTTATTATCCTTTCCATAAGTTTGAACTAACCAAGTGGCACAATTCAGTGGCTAATTATAAAATAGCCTATATTACAGAAGAATTAAAACAGCAAATGAGTCATATGGAGAGTTGCCATGGTTTTTCTAAAATTCTATGCACACTGCCTGTGAATTTTAATATATAATTTTAATTATGCAGTTCTTTCCAGCAACCTCTTCTCATTACTTAGCGCCTCCTCTCTTCTCTCTCTCTCTCTCTCTCTCTCTCTCTCTCTCTCTCTCTCTCTCTCTCTGCTTGTGTGTGTGCTTCTTTTACCTTGATGATTACAAAGTCAAACCGTTTTAACTAAAATTGAAAATATATGTATACTTATAGAGAAAATAGAGGGCTGTGTTTTGATAAGGTCTCCAGAGGAGCAAGACAAAACCTAACCCTGCAAGAAAGGAAAGCTGCCTGAGCTTCATATCAGACAGCAGCTAACGAAATCCTGAGAGGGTTTGTTACATGAGCCAGTGGGCTGAGGCAACCTTTAACATGCAGGAAACTGGAGTTAATTAAACCGTTACCAGGATCCTATCTATCACCCTTGTGGATGCTCTATCCCAAGTCCATTTACATTTTAGACTTGAAAAAATGTTCACAGGACTGTTGATAAACCATGTTTACTGTCTATATCGATTTGCTACTTTTTCATAACCTTTATGTTTTAATTATCGTATAGCATTTCTTGAAGGCTCTTCCTTAGCAGCTGCTATCTGATTAGACTTTCCTGACAATTATGAAACACTAGGAGTATGCCTTTTAATGGATTAATCTGCCTGGAAGTTATTAGATGACTGTGTGAGTGAAAGTGCTAAAAAAAAAAAAAACCTAATGTTGAATCCTGTATCCAAGCCACAAGTGTCTTTGCCATAAAGGAGACAGACTCAGATTATTTGCCTGTTTTTATTCATTGAAATGGGGAAAGGGTCCATTTTATGCAGTTTGTCAGAGAATGCGTGCATAAGACAGCTATCAATTCAATAATTAAGGCACAAATTTAACACCCGGTGAGCTTGCATTCTGAGGAAGAGCTGAAGTCAGAGCTTTTCCCTAATATAAATATTTTTATTGAATAAAATTCTTATTTAGTATAATGACTTGAAATTGCACAATATATGTTTGTTTCTCCTTTTCCTTTAACCTTTATTGACTACTTAAGGGTGGATCAAGCACTGTACAACAAGCTCATTACCTAGCTCATTTCAGAATCTTGAGGTATGATCATGTTCGCCTGATTTTACACATGAAGAGACAGAACTTACAGACTAATTTACCTCAAATCACACTGCCTGTGGGTAGATTTCCACCTATGGGTATCTGGTTCCAGAACTCTGTAGCTTAGTCACTGGGCAATATGCTGTGAGATATATTTCAATATTAAATCCTGAATGTCACTAAAAGAAAAATGGTCAGGTCATTTTATGCTTTTAGTATTTTACTATCCAAACTTACACAGAGTCTCAACTTGAAGATCCAACTATGGCAACTATTTCTAAAAATTCAAATAGCTTGAACCTAATTATGCTATGGAAGGAAGTGTGTGTGTGCCTATCCTCTAGTCATAAGGAGGCATAGCCAGGAAAATAAATGAAGAATCAATTTTCTATTTATTATGCGTGATTTGTTTCTAACTATTTTCTATGCCAGAAGGGGAAAATATTGTCCCCTGAGAGCTGCTCAGTCTCTGATAGTTGGAATAAGGACAAAGATTAAAGTAATCTTACTGTGTTTTCAGTTCAGTTAATGCTTTCAAGGCGACATGAAAAAGTCCAAAGAAGGAGCTACCCTCCTCAGAGTAAGCTGCCTGGTTTGAGTTATTTTGAATCAGAGCTGAATAAGAAAACATTATTCAGAGCTGGGCCTTTGGTAACTTGCTTCATGAAGAATTGTCAAGAGCTGGCCCCGGGTCCCTCCTCCTTGACTTGGCTGCAAGTCACTGGCAGGGAGCCAGTATCCTCAGAGCCTTGCAGGAAGTAGCCATCTCTTCCTAAAGCTCCCTGGGATCTGATAATAGATCATTTCAATGAGCTTTTATATTCGGACAAACATCAATACACAGTGCAATTAAAAATAAATCATGCAAGTTTTTTTCAGGTAAAACATCAAATCTTGAAAGAATTATCGAGCCCCTCATAGGCCTCTTACGACCACCATCTCCTAATTCCTTAGGGGAGACCCACACACTTCTTCCCTGTCCTCTTAGGATTTGGGGAGGGGTGTCAGAATCTACTATCTCTAGTGTTGCATCTCCCTCTTCTCTGTTCCTGTCATTTCTTGAAGATTTAGCCTCCTTGAGACTGCAGAGTCTTAAGGGACTGCAGAAGATATTTCCAGAGTCTAGACCCATACTTAAAAAACATTTGCTGGGTAGTCTCTGTCTATCCTGTAATAAAGCATACATAAGAGTCTTCTCTATTCAATGTGAATTCAATTTGGCTTTGATTCTTCACAGCTCACTTATACTTTATAATCACAGAATTAAAGACTTTGCCTCAGAGAAGGGATTCCCGTCTAGGGGTAGGAGAGCTGGTGCTCCGGGACCTGCTTTGTACAGGTTCCTCCATCAAATGGCCCTTTACAGACTCTCTTCTCCCTAGACTCTGGAGAATTCTTCTGAAGAAAAGACCATTGTCTGGGAAGAGGCTTAAATTTGGAATCTTACCTGGATAATTTGAACGACTTTGACCCTCTGTGGCTCACACTCCTTGGATTGAAGCACATACTGAATACATTTGCCTAGCTCTGGTCGATGCCTCAGCATAGGTCAAAAGGTACAGGAACATAGGCCTTCACATTCTGCTCCTGGGGTGACCAGTTACTACTCTATCTCAGATCAGGGCTAATGCATTTAAATGTCATCATTCCTCATTTTAATTTATTAGCTGTCCATTCAGGTAACTGGCCATGCAGCCTGTCTGAGTACCAGAGTCTCCACGAAGGCCGTTGCTTAGGACTGGAGACCTGACACTCTGTCCTATTTATTTTTAGCTGAGTGTGAGTCGAATGCTTGGCACACACTGATGGATTTTTAGACATCTCTGTGTTATGATCTGTCTCAGGGTCTTCATCTCCATGCCAACTGGAAGAACTTAACTGTTCCTTTTTGAAAGGAAAGTTCAAAAAAATAATAAAAAAGAAACAATATTTATTCATATTTTTCCATAGAGGTGGGGAGCAGGAAAATAGTTTGACTGTTACACAGCAAGCTGTGAACACAGGGAGACAGACTTCATTAGCTACGTGTCTGCTCTATGGACAGACATGCATTCTCTTGGCTCTCTGGGCCCAAGCTCTAGCTCATGGCAGCTGTGCCTGTCTAGAACGATACCCTTTTGCTAGGGGTAGGATTCAGCCCCACCTCACCCACCATCTCCAGTTTGCACTTCCGTCCTAATGACTTTTTTTTCTTTTTTAATCCCTTTTTTCACTTTCTGTCATTCTTGAGGGATGCCTATTACCGGCTCTTTCAAAGCTGGAATTACCACATGAACTTAGTTCTCCTTCTAGTACCAGTTCTCTCTCTCTCTCTCTTTCTCTCCTCTCTCTCTCTCTCTCTCTCTCTCTCTCTCTCTCTGCCAAAGGTCTCATTCCACCTCCACTGTCACAAGCGCAGGTAGCAGAGGAGCCTGCCTGTGTTAGGGCTAAGTCTGACCCAGGACTGGCAGCTTCTCCTTCTCTGAATCTCTCCCTGGCCTCTTAGAACAGGGCAATACTGTGCCTGTCCGGTTTACACAGAGTCTCAACAGGCAACACACTCTCCACCAGTGGGGAAAGCCCCAGGCATTAAGGAGGACCTCCTTTACCTTGATTCACTAAGTTCATTTCTCCCAACATTGCAAGACACAGCATCTCTAATAAAAGTGATTCCGGAATACCAGTATTTTATGTACCAATCAGAGAACACAGCAGCTAAAATCTATTCAGAACATTTGTGTCTACAAATCTTGAGAAATTGGGGAAATCGAGAAGGTCCACCCCCCCACCCCCCACCCCCACACCCTAGGCCCACCCCCTGCCTTTCTTTCACAAAGCATGTGAAAGCATTCTTCTTCTACTAAATGGATTTAGTCTAACTGCCTAATTCATTATGCTAAAACCATGAAGCAATTTCCTGTTCAAAGCCCAGCTCACAGGCTCTCTGTTGTCAAGTATTTGAATTTCAGATTAGAAATGTGTTCATTTGGATAGCTTGAAAGGAAAGCTTTGTTGTCAGCTTGGCTTTATGTTCTGCCAGAAGCCAAATCCCTCCTCTTGAACAGTCACCAGCAAAATACCAGACCTCAACTCTGGACTCAATATCTTGAAAGAAACACAAACACCTCTGGCCTCTGTGGTCAAAGCAATGGCTTGAGGTCTGCCTTCTCTAATAATAAAACTCTCTCCGATGATGGTTTCTGACAGATAGGAGTAAATGTTTAGGGTCCCCACTGCCCCTCCTACCCTCACGCATCACAAATGTTTTAAGGAGAGGAAGGAATATTTCTGCCACAACATCCTCCAGCCCTTCTTATCTTTATCAGCCGTGGAGCCACTGGTCACATGGCAGTGACCCGAGGTGGGGGCTGTGTTGCTGTCAACCTTCAGGCTGTCAGCAGTGCCAGTTACACTCCACAGCACTGTCCAGTCCAACTGCCCTCACCACTGCTTCCCCCCCCCAATTGATCTTAGAAAAACACACAGCTGCTCAGAAAGTTACAGAAATGAAGTTGGAGGAGGGGCGCCTGATACATCTAGGGGGATAAAGAACGGCGTTAAGTCAGTTCCTAGAGATCATGGAAGTTCTAACACTGCTTAGAAATTCAGGCAATCATTTTTTATAAAAATGTTTACATTTTCTAAGCTGCAAGATTCAACTTACAGGGACATAGCATGGTATTGTAAGGCCAGTGTGACCATTTAATTATCACTGATCAAGAAGTATTTATTGGGGCTGCAGAGAAGGCTCAGCAGTTAAGAGCACTGGCTGCGCTCTTGCAGAAGACCAGGTTTCAAATCCCAGCACCTACACGGCAGCTAACAACCATCTGTAACTCTAGTTCCAGAGAACCCTATGGCCTCCTCTGTCCTCTGTGGGAACTGCACAACCTAGGTGCACTTGCATACATGCAGGCATAACACTCATACACATAAAATAAATATTTTAAAAAAATTTAAAACAAGAAAAAAAAAAAGAAACATTTATTGAGAGTTTGGTAAAGGTGCTGGTCACCAAGCCTGACTTTCATCTCTGAAACCTATATGTAGAAAAAGAGAATTGGTGCCTGAAAATTGTCCTCTGACCACCGTATAACAGACAGACAGACAGGCATGCACGCGCACATGCGCGCGCACACACACACACACACACACACACAGTTTTTATTTTTTTTATTTTTTTTAATTAATTAATTTATTTTTTTAAGGGATTCTACAATACAATGACACAGTTGTTTGCAGATAGCATTGATGTCACTCGTTATGTCATACAATCAGGTAATTGGTGCATTTTGCAAGTATCTATGTCCAAATTTTGAACAACCCAAGGTTCCCATAGACCAGTTGGAGAAGCTTGTATGCACAGACATGTTGATCAATCAGGAGTCCAGACTATATTCCTGTAGTCTCATGATTCACCCCTATCTCTCCACAGCCCTTACAATCTACCACGCCTCCTCTTCCGCAGTTTGTTCCCTGGGCTTTGGGAAAGGGGCACAAGTGGGTGAGAAGAAAACAGTCTAATTTCTTTGGAGTTGTCATTTTGGACTCCAGTCTGTTCAGGTTGTTTCCCTTCATGGATTGACAGCTTTCCCAGTGATACCCTTTTTAGTCATACTAACAAAGCACAAGCTATTGGATGTACAGGCATTTAAGCAGTAACAATTATTATGCCAAGCTAAGCTTGTGAGCATATACACAGATGCTTGATGGCGCTAATCCACAAACTGTGGTTTTCTCTATAAAGGGTGACAGTTCTTACTGTGGCTCACATCATCACCCAACCACCAGAGGACATAAGCTGGTGGCATTCGCTGTGAATTATTCATCCAAGGAGAGAGCCAATAAGCCAAGTAGATTTGGGATATATATATAGACACTTGGCTGCCACTGGTTGCACAGTATCTCCTCCAGGCTGTGAGGTGAGGTGTATTAGCTGATATTGATGGGGTCTTGTTTGTCCTCCCTCAGGGAGACCAATATTTTGCTGTATGCTTTTGTGGCCTTTGGTAACACTCTCTCCTATTAGCCTTTGCAGAGAGCCAGTTTGTAACACTAGCAAGTACCTCTCATAACAATTTTTCTAGCTCACAAAAGACCAGGTCTTCGACAACAGGGACTGTACTACTGCCTTTCTCCTTGCATATATCCCACTTATAGGCAAAAGGCCTTATAATTTGGGAGGGGCGGTTTGAATCCCCAGCCAACATCTCCTTAGGGGAATAGCATTCATTGCTGATGTCAAGCTTTCCTGTAGTAATTATTTGGCTTAATTACACAACTTATAAACACATTACTATTGAATTGGCTCTAGCTAGGGAAATATCTTTCAAGTTCCTGTGCCTATCAATCAGTTAATATAGTTATGCCTGTTTTATAGGAAATTACCACTGTAAACATTGGCTCTAGTTTACAGTTAGTTGGGAGTGGTTTCATTATACATCATGTTTTTCTTTTTTCCAAAACACACACACACACACGCACACACAGTTTTTAAAAAGTGTTTAAAGAAGTATTTATTGAGAGAGCTAGAGAAATGGCTCAACAGTAAAGAACACTGGCTGCTTTTGCAAAGGAACCAGATTTGGTTCCCAGCATCCACATGGTGGCTAACAACCATCTGTAACTCCAGTTCCCATGCCTTTTTCTGGCCTCTGATGGTATTGCACACATGTACTGCACTTAGAAATAAGCCAGGCGTGGTGGTGCACGCCTTTAATCCTAGCATTTGGGAGGCAGAGGCAGGTGGATCTTTGTGAGTTCAAGAAGGCCAGCCCTGGTCTACAGAGTGGAGTTTCAGCAGGACAGCTGGGGCTAACAGGGAGACCCTGGTCTTTGAAAAGATCAAAAAAAAAAGAAAAAAAAAAAAGAAAAAGAAAAAAAGCAGACAAGGGGGGCTGGAGAGATGGCTTCAGTGGTTAAGAGCACTGACTGGTTCTTGCAGATGACCTGGGTTTCGAGTCCCAGCACCCACATAGCAGCTAAGAACTGTCTTTAACTCCAGTTCTAGGGGAATACGATGCCCTCTTCTGACCTCCAGGGCATTGCACGATATGGGTGCACCAACCTACATGCAGACAGTACACTCATACACAATAAAACAAAAACAAAAAAAAAGCTGGGCACGGTGGTGCACGCCTTTAATCCTAGCACTTGGGAGGCAGAGGCAGGTGGATCTTTGTGAGTTCAAGGCCAGCCCTGGTCTACAGAGTAGTTCCAGGATAGCCAGAAGGCACAAGGAGACCTGTCCCCTGTCCTCAAAAAAAAAAAAAAAAAAAGAAAAGAAAAGTAAAGAAAAGAAAAGAAGAAGCTCTTTCCTATCCGCCATCTGCAGTAGAATCACCACCAGGATGCAGATTTTCGTAAAGACCCTGATGGGGAAGACCATCACTTTTGAGGTTGAACCCTTGGATGCTATAGAAAATGTAAAAGTCAAGATCCAGGACAAGGAAGGAATTTCTCCTGATCAACAAAGGCTGATCTTTTCTGGAAAGCAGCTGGAAGATGGACAAACTTTGTCTGACTAAAATATTCAAAAGGAATCAACTCTTCACCTTGTATTGAGACTTCATGGTGGTGCTAAGAAAAGGAAGAAGTCTTACACCACTCCCAAGAATAAGCATAAGAGAAAGAAGGTGAAGCTGGCTGTCCTGAAATACTATAAGGTGGATGAAAATGGCAAAATCAGTCGCCTTCGCCAAGAGCACTCTTCTGATGAATGTGGTGCTGGAGTTTTCACGGCCAGCCACTTTGACAGACATTACTGTGGCAAGTGTTGTCTGCCTTACTGCTTCAACAAACCAGAGGACAAATAATTGTGTATGAGTTAATGGTGGTGACAAAGATGGGAGACTGACAGAGGACAGCTGGACCTCTGTAAACCCATCCTTAAGAGGTGTAATGGGTGTGCCAATCATTTGTCCTGGAAGAGAAATTTTCTTCCCTTCTTCAAATAGGGGCATAGGTATTCGATGCAGATAACCATAGCCAATGCCACATCCTAAGCTGCCTTCTCCACCCCAGGTGGAATTTGGTGTGATTATTACCTCTTGACAGTTACCAGTGTCTGTGTTATACACATAGAGCTTCGGTGGCTTTGCCTCATGAGTTTCAATAAGGCCGACTAAGTCTCTGGACTCATTCGCAACTGTATCGGCTCCAATGATACAATCACTGTGAGGTCTAAGTCCTGCCAGTGCTGCAGGGAGAGTTTGACTCTACTTCCAACACGTGTCAAACATTCCCTTTGGCCCCATCAAAGCTGCAGAAATGGATGCTCATGCCCAACAAGCCCTGGCTGCCACACATGTTGCTTGGTGTGACTGAGGTTTCTCGAAGCTCTGGGGTTTTGCTGCTATAGGTGAGCATTTTTACAGGCTTTTCAACATTGGTTTTCCAGTAGATCCTTAAGAGTGTCATTGTCTTTATTTAATCTTGAACCGTTAATAGAAACAATAAAGTCAAAGAATGGCTCCAGTCCAGCTCTATGTCCTGGAGAGTTTTCTTGTACCTCAAGGTTGGTCTTGAACTTGTGGCATTCCTTTTGTCTTGCTTTCCAAGTCCTGGGATTATGGGTACGAGTGACCATACCTGGCTCTAATATATATTTTGACCACATTCTAGTTGAGTATGTCATGTCATTCAGAATCTTTGTGAAATCCGCAGGACATGGTAGCCCTCCGTGCTGCCACCCAGGATCTCCATGCTCTGTGAGGAGCCCGTGGCAACTGGCAATCCGAGTGGCCAAGCCGGCTGTGCGCTGCTCCCACCCTCACCCACCAACCGCTGCGCAACTCCACCTAGCACTTGGGCCGAGTCGCGCAGCGGCCCAAGCCTGGCTGCACAGCCCTCCAGGAGATCATGGTCTCTTCGGCAGCCTGGGTTGCCTAATAGTGATGTGTTTTGTGTGTCAAGTTGACAAGGGGTCAATTGTGCTAGATAGCTTAAGTGTCATCTTGACACACCTGGGTTGAAGGAGCCTCAATTGGGGACTTAGCTCCATTGGACTGGCCTGTGGCCATGTATATGGAGTATTGTCTTGATTGCTGAGCAGTGTGGGAGGGCCCAGCCCACTATGGGTAGTGCAACCCCTGGGCAGGTTGTGTATGGTATAAGAAAGCAGGCTGGCCATGGGCTAGAGGACCAAGCCAGTAAGCAACATTCCTCCATGGCCTGTGCTTCAGCTCCTGCCTCCAGGTTCCTGCTCTAAGTTCCTATGGTGGGCTCCCTCAGTGATGAACTGTGACCCAGGAGATGTGAGCCAAATAAACTCTTTCCTCCCTGCAACCAAAAAAAGAAAAGTTTGAATTGTCCAGTCCTAGCTTTCTTTATTCCTATTCCTCTGTCCTCCATTGCCCAATATTAAGTTCTGAGTTGGACATATGGATAAATAATGAGGTTCTCAGAGGCTGTAGGAGATGGCTCAGCAGTTAAGAGCACTGACTGTTCTTGCAGAACACCCAGGTTTGATTCCCAGCACCAATATGGCAGCTAAGAACCATCCATAACTCCAGTTCCAGGGGATCCAAACTCCTCTTCTGACTTCCACAGGCATTGCCCGATGTAATGCCATACACTCATACACATAATAAAACATAAAAAATGATGCCCTCAAAGCGCTACTTGATGGGTTCCTCCAAGGAGGAGTCTATCAAAGATGGGGTGATGTGAGCCCACAGGGAAAACTCAGGGTACTCTTTGAATATGGCTCTATGCTGAAACTCTAGGAGGGGTAAGCTTCATGGATCTTGTGATCTGGAACTATATTTCCAGAATCCCCTTTTCCATGCAGGTCCACCTAGGAACTAGTATACAGTTTAGGAGAATGAAGTGAAGAAGGCTTTCTCTCCTGTACTTAATGTGGAAGTTACCCAAGAAGCACTGTCAGAAGCAAGCTGGTCCTTACTGGCTCCAGCCTGCACCCAGTCCTTCTTCTGATTGATAGCACAACTGAATGGCAGCACCCCAAGCTCCCTACCACACACTTAGCTGAACACTCAGAGAAGCAGTGGCACCCACAGATGACAGCTGTCTAAAGGCTCTAGCTCTCCTGGATAGCCCTGCTCTGCCATTGGACACTCATCTTCCCACATGCCCCTGCAAGCTCTGATATGCTTAACAAGACATTCACTGTACTTCTATTTCTCCTTCCTGAAGCTTTACCTCTCTAATCACCCCAACAGTTACATAAGCTCACATTCCTCCAACAGATCTTCCTTCTATAGTATACTATTTGGATTCTGCAGTGGTTGATGGATCTAGCTACACATTTAAAAATGCACCCTTTCTTGATATGACATGGCAGAACACTGTGTTGTCATCAGACTGACAAAAGGGCAGATGGGACATGCTAATTCATCTCTGTTCTGTATCTTGTACCCAGATTTACTGATTTGGGATTTTAAAAACCTACAAAACTGATGCCGATCCCAAGTGTTTTAGTGGCAAATAAAAGGTCTTGCAACTTACATTAAACTAACTTATTGTAGCAAGGATCAGAGTAGTGGCTTTCATATTTCTTCGTCTACTAAGATTGATGACAGAATGAACCTACACAGAGCAGCTTGAAATAAGATGTGATCTTTCATATCAATATATGCTTAAATGTGTTGACAACAGAATTGTATATATTTTATCTTGAAGCTTTGTCTGTTTGCAGAACCTTGAAGTACTCCTCAACCTCTATGGGCAGGTTTCTCATCAATTACCTAAATCATTTTTAGCTATTTATCCTGTATTTCTCTGTAATTAGAAGGAAAATTAGTGACCAAATGAAGACAAGCCATAACAAGGCCAAAATTAGTAAAAGTTCTGACAGCGAGAGTTGAGGGACAATGAGCAAGGGGCCCTCGGAGCACTGTGACAGTCAATGCTATGAAACTCTGGGAATGAACAGGATGGAGTCGTAAGTAGTTGGCTGGGTGTGGTGGTTTGAATGAGAGTGTCCCCCATAGGCTTTAAGTATTCAGACATTTTGTCTCCAGTTGGTGGCACTGTTCTTGGAGGTCTTAGAAGGCATGGCCGTGCTGGAGGAAGTACGTTATTGGGGGCAGGCTTAGTGAGTTAAACAAGCCTTGTGGTCTCCAGTCTCTCTCTCACTGCTTCCTGTGCTCATTGCGAGATGTGACCCTCGGCTTGCTGCTCCAGCCCCGGCCACCATGCTTCCTGCCACAATGGACTCTGGTTCCCTGGAACCGTCAATCGTAAGTTCAAATAAATTCTTCCTTTTATAAGTTCCCTTGCTCATGGTGGTTTTATCACAGCAACAGAAAAGTGACTGATACATTGGGCATCAGACATCAGCCACAACTTACTCTAATCTCTGAAAGAGAATAGAGAGAATGTTGTCACCAGGTGATGTGCACCATGAGAATGCTCCTCTCAGGTGCGCTCTGTACTGATGACAGTCTACCCTCCAGAAGGAAAGATGGGAGACTCTATTTATCTGACATTAGTACCCTAGCCTATATCTACCACAGAAGCTAGCATGTTAAAGATAGTCGATAAATGTTTTCTCGGTGAAGAGATACATCCTTGGAAAAGATAAAAAGAAGGCTGTGAGGACAGAGAGGCTAGGCTCAGTCTCACTTAAGAGATGCTCGAATACATTCAAGATCTATTCATAACACTGTAGACTACTTACTTTCCAGACCCTGATTTGTTGACATTCAAAGATCTTAACCAGTTTCAAAGAATCATCAAATGAGCAAACTTCTGCTCTTAAATATTTTCCAAGCTTAATCTACTAAATACCTACAAACCTTGACAAGAGGGGATTAATACAGAGACAAGTCCAATATTTAGTTTCTACAGGTACAGTTGCCAGGCAACCACCACACAACACTCAGCACTGTCATTAAGAATCAATCCCTCTCTCCTTTAACTCCTTTACTGCCAAAATGAAAAGTAATGCAGGCAATAATGTCATTTAAAAGGCTACATCCACTAGGCACTTTACTGACTAAAGTCCTATTTTGCAGAAATTGCCAAATACTCTGGAGCTAGTAAAATGATCCCATGTTATTAGAATATCCCATTTCAAGACAGGATATGCTTATGTGTTAAGAAAAGTCTGTGCCTTGAATAGATAATGCAGATTATTAAACTTAGCAATTAGCAATGTAAATTATTTGCCATAAGTTAATATAAGACACCAGGGTTTCCACTATAGCCAAATAGGTGCTGTCTTATTCATTCTCTGGTTACTGTTCAGCTTTCTCCATGGTAATTTCATCTATACCACTCACAGGATGACAATTTTATATCATAAGTGGTCCCCTGGTAGTGGATATTAATTCATAATAGAGGGAAACAGCAGGGAGAATTTTTTGTGCTCCTCGCCAGTAAAACACATAAACTGCTCCCTTGAGGCACATACAGTTATATATTAAAACATTAGTGATGGCACTAGAGTTAATAAGAGATATAATATACAATACAACCATATAGTGTGTATATTAACAACCCACCAAAAGCTACTGCATATCCAAAAGGAAAGCTCCCAGGCTAGATTGTGTTACAGGCTTTCTTGTGAGTTAAAATAAAACCAGTCTCAGAAAATATGAAGCATATCTTCAGTGGAACTTGCAATTATCTGAGGTCAGATATCTGAGAACTATTTTTGTTGCAGTGGAGCATAAAACATAAAACCTTCTATTGTTGTCTGTAAACCATAATAGAGCTGCCAGGAACCAAGGGATAAAATTAATGTTTCCAAAGGAATAGAAAGCATTAAGCCAGATTAGTGGTTTCCATAGTTTCTTAAATGATTCCTATTCCACATGCAAAATTTTTTCAACTTGGTTCCCCAACATAAAAAATACATAATACATCTACTTCAGGCTATTAAGAAACATTAATTTAGGTTCTATTTAATATGCAGGACCTTTACATTTGAATAAAGATCTATTCATAATCTTGCCCCCCGCCAAAAACCTAGTATTTTCAAAATCTCTCTCTCATAATCTGAGGATTCCAAAATGTTTGCCGAGAATAATTTCTCAATGGGGAAAATATCATTTTGCTTATGAATTCCAAGTAGGAACTAACCAAGTAGAGGGCAAAAAAAACATATGAAAGATCACCTTCCAAGCACCCACCTAGAGCAAATTGCCACACACAAGGTCAGCTGCTCCTCCCATGAAGCTATAGTGACTGCCCCATTGTGTGGCTCTTAAATTCAGAACCAATTGGAAGTTCACAGTGATAATTTCGCACGTGCTATCCTGGGACAGGCCAGTGACGTCAACAGAAATGTCTACATGTGGTATTTTTTGCATCAAAACATACAGGAAATGTCTTGGGTCTTCTTGGAACATGTCCTAAAATATGGTAGGGCACTGCATCTTCCCCCTGACCAATCTCTTTGAAAACTCCAGCTTTCACATCAACCCTGTGGCAACTCCCCAGAATCCTCAGCCCCATTTGTTCCCCTCCATTCCACCTTTGCCTTTCTAGTAGCTTACTGGCTACGGCTCACAATTTCAAATACTTGGCCTCAATTCTTGGTATCATCATCCACACAAACATTTGTATTTCCTGTAATTAAAACTGTGATAATAACACCTGCCTCACTGAGTTGCCCTGAAGATTAATGAGATCTCTAATTTAGTGTCAAATAGCTAGTATTCACTATCTGTTACCTGCCATTATCAATAATACTAATTATTACTAATTAACCCTCAAACACGTTTGACCCCCTCCTCTTTCTAATTTTAAAGGTCCCAAATGTCTCTTTCATCTCCTGTTTTCTGCCCTTGGTGCAACTGATTTAGTGAGTCTTTCCTTACCTCTGCCCTCAGCCGCAGTACCACAACAGAAACTGTCTGACTTCCATTTCTCTGGCTGGAAGGTTACTCCATTGCTACTATAGTTATTTTCTTTCCTGAGGCACAAATCTAACCATAGGATAACTTCCCAACCCCCGAAGCTTAATAATCTTTATGTTCATGGGATCAACTCCAAAGTCTTCAGCTTGATAGTAATATTTTCTTACACTGGGCCCCACTTAGCCTTTTAAGCTCATTGACAGCATTGTAAAATGTTCTCAGCATGTTTTAGCTTTCTATTCCTCCTGGTCTCCTGATCTTTGCACTTGGTGTGTTAGCCATTTTCTGTTCCCCTTAAATCAGTAGTTCTCACTGTGTTCTGTTGTATCTCATAGCTCAAGGAGGGTCACTGCTTTGTCCTTTGCATCTTGCTGTAAGTCAACCAGAAGCAGGATGAGATGCAGAATTTACGCCTCATCCCTCCCACTCTGCGAGGGCTTTGAAGGTTGCAACCTCTCTCTATAATTGTAGTTTCAACCAAATAGGGCCTCTTTTGCAGCTATAACTCCCAACCAGAGCCCCTTGGCTTCTGCCCCACCCTGCTCTTCAAGTTTTGGAGTGGTGTTGCCTTCTGCTGGTTTAATACCTTCACTAAAATGTATCACAAAAAATAAACCCTGTCTGACTTGCCAAAATATGTAATTCACATCCTGTTATGAGAAAATATCAGACAAACCTCTCCATTTTCTAGGACAGTCTATAAATAAGGTCATCTGTACTCACTAAAAATGTTAAGGTCTTTCATCACCAATCCAAAATCACTCACCTACTCCCATCATACACAGATGCACACACATAGTCTGAGACACCCTTCCATGTTCCAGAAGACTACAGAGACATGACAACTGAAGCACTATGCAATCTTGATTGAATTCTGGTCCAAGAAAAAAAAAGAAAAATCAATAAGATATATTGTACAATTGACAAAATTTTAACATTAACAGCGTATTAGAAAATAATACTATGTTTTAAAGGTTCTGAGATAGTAATTGTGTCTTGATTACTTAAAGAACTGTCCTTGTTCTTAAAGTAAACATTCCAACACATTTAGGAAAAAGTGGACTTGATATCTATAAATTACCCTTAAATGATTAACGAAAAAATTATATATAGGGATAAAGAAAGCAGAAGAAGTAACATGTTCAGAAGATGAATCCCACCAATTGAAACACCTATAAAACTCCATTCACTGGGCTGGAGAGATGGCTCAGTAGTTAAGAGCATTGACTTCTCTTGCAGAGGACCCAGGTTCTATTCCCAGCACCCATAAGATGGCTAATGCCTGTCTCTAACTCCAATTTCAGGGAAATCTGATGCCTTCTTCTGCTTCCACATGCATTCCATGACATGGGTACACTTACACACATGCAGGCAATACACCCATATACATAACATAAAAATAATAAATAAAAACCCGACTCATCAATAAATATTCAAATTGCTATCAACTTTCTTAGAATGAAAATAACTATAGGGCAATAGACTATGCTTTGTTTCCAAAATATTAAAGCTATCAACTTTGTACTTGGAGTTTTATTATATGCATACCCCAATCGAAGCAACCCTTTGGGGGGCTTGTCCAGTGGTGGAGTAAGTCCTGGAGCATGAGTCTAATTAGATCCAGAATGCAGCCTTCCAACTATAACACTCCTTCCCATCTGGGCAGTATCAAGACTCCCTCTTCCATCCTTCTGAAGCACTTTACACAGACCTTTTCTATTAAATTTATCATATGATAGTATAAATACTTTCTAAACTGCTATTCTTGCTTTTGTTTCCTTCCAACCTAGCACAAAATCTGACACATAGCAGGTACTTAACAATAAATAAATCAAGGGGTGGTGTGTTCAAAGTTTCCCATCTTTCACTATTACTGGAAGAACAGGTAACCAAACATACCAGAAGCAGCATACTGGAAACATTATCATCTGTGATTTTTTTGAAATGTGGCTGGAATGGACCAAGATGTGCTATCAGTTTAAAACACACAAAAGGACTGATTATAAAAAGCCAACATTAGTAAGAAAATAAGAGTTTACCTTATCAATATTTTTCATAGTTATTTAATAATATTTTTAATTATTTGTCCTAAATAGAATGGATTCTCAGAGTTAATTTTATCCAAAAGTTCATGTTGGTTCATGCTAATCTATACAAATGAAGATGTTGCTAGTTATGATGCCTTGTTAACTCTTACTATTCTTGTGGAAAAATACAATAATGTGTGGCTTCTTCCTTCCTCATTAAAAATAAGGTCCACTAAGGCAGTGTTCTTGAGTTCTGATATGCATAAAATCACCAGGAGACATCCTGTTATGTGGACAGTGACTTCAGTAGGTCTAGCAGGGCCAAGGATGCTCTAGTTCTCCCCAGCTTAGGTGAAGCTGATACCTGGACCACACTGTGAGCAGCAAGGGACTAAGACATTATGGGCTTTCAATTAATACAGGTGTTGGCATGACAATATTTCATTAACCTAAGGTAAGTCTTAGTGTAGGAAGTCTAAATAATCACTGCTGACAGCCTCTGGTTATATCAGAATGTGGTTTCTTCTAACTCACAAGATGAGTGACACTATTAGTAATAAGGCTTTCTAAAGTAAACCAACCTGTATGGCGAGATGATCTGAAAGACCACAGACTTGCACTGGTGCTTTCCTAAAAACATGTGTACTAATTGAAATGTCTGGTTGCACCTTCGCTGCTCCATAAGAATTCAGCTCAACTTAAGATGACAACCTACATGCAGACAGTACATTCATACACATAAAAAGTAAATTAAAAAAGATGGCTCCCGAATTTTGATATTATAGGTCCACTATAGAAATTATAACTGGGCAAAGGAAAATACTATCCTCCTATGTGCCTAGCATTTCATCCAAACTTTCTATAGCTCAACATGTTGCTTTAATGAAAAGAATGTGTCATTTTCTTACCATTTCTGGGTAATAACACACACACACACACACACACACACACAAGTTAATGTAGGCCAGGAACAATGTCATAAAACATGACAACTAGCAACAGCAGCAAAAGCACTAATAAGAGAGTTCTCTATGCTGTCAAGCACAAAACCAGGTATGTCACAACACTAATAAAAAGGTGCAAGAGGAGGCTTTCGATACAATGCACCTTGAGGAACAAGGAATTCTCCATAATGTACTGGAAAAATCTTCTCTCTAAGAGCAAAATTTAATAATAGGGCAATATTTTGTACATTTATTGTTACTAATACTATTACCACTTATTGCAATTTATCAGATTGACTCTTCCTATGAAACAAATTTGTAAAATAGAAAACAATATTTCAGTTCAGAGTAAAGACTTAAATAGAAGCCTTTAAAACTCTGGGCTGGAGAGATAGCCTAGTGGTTAAGAGCACCGACCGCTCTTGCAGAGGACCCGGGTTCGATCCCCAGCACCCACATGGCGGCTGAGAACCATCTGTAACTCCAATTCCAGGAGAACTCCAATTCCAGGGGAATCCGACACCCTAGACCGCCTCAAAAAAAAAAAAAAAAAAAAAAAATGAAAAAATATAAAAAAAGGTTAAAGGATAGCTCAGTGTGGTGGTGCATGCCTTTAATCCTATCAACTACGGTAGAAGAGAGCAGGGGATATTTGTGCAGTCAAGGCCCAGCTCGTTAGGAAGGGTTCAAGTACAAAATGAGTTCCAAGACACAGCTGGGGCTACGGGAAGCCCCTGTCTTGAAAAGACCAAAAAAAAAAAAAAGTTTAGAGGATAGAGCTCGAAGTGGCCCAACAAGTGCCTTCTATCCCAGCACTCAGGAGGCAGAGGCAGATGATATATAATAGCAAGTTCCAGGCCAACATGGTCTACAGAGTGAGTTCTGGGCCACTGGGGCTACAGAGAGATCCTGTCTCAGAGTTAAAGAACAGGAGTTAAATAACTCCCTAAAGCAAATAGAAAGCCAAAAAGCATGATCATAAGCTCTTCGATGAATTCTGATTAAATGTGAACTTTCACAATGGAAATTTGAAGAGACAAGCCACGTTTTTTCTGTAAAATTTTTACTAAATGTTAATGATGAAAATAATCCACCAAAGAAATTATAACAATTATAAATTTTTGAATGCACCAAACACGGGGGATCCTAATTTTATAAANCCCTGTAGCCCCAGCCAGCCTGGAACTCACTCTGTAGACCAGGCTGGCCTTGAACTCACAAAGATCCACCTGCCTCTGCCTTCCAAGTGCTAGGATTAAAGGCATGCGCCACCACACCCAGCTCGTCTGTGTCTTTTAATTCAAGAACTGAGACTACTTACATTTAAGGGCACTATTGAGATAGGTTTGCCAGTTCCTCTAATCTTCCTGGTTATTATCCTGTTTGGTTGAATTGTGGTTCATTCTTGTCTTTCTCCCCTATTAGTATCAGGGTGTGATGGTTTACTGAGTTGGAAATAATGGATTCCTTCCTAGTTTGCCTTTGTTCATCTATTCCTGTCGTGGGATTTATTTCTTCTGTGTTTTCATGATTGAAGACTGCCTTCCTTCTCTGTATTTACGGTTCCTTTAAGTATCTTCTAATGCTGATTTAGTGGTCATAAATTGCTTCAGTTTGTGTTTGTCTTGAACTGTCTATCTTCCACCAATTCAGAAGACAACTTTTTCTGGACGTCACAATGTTGATTGGGTTTGACGTGTGTCAGCCCATGCCTTCCCACTTTGGAGGGTTTTGTTGAGGGCTCTGACATGTTTGCCTTTGCAGGTGAGTTGGCATTTTTTCTCATGTATCCTCTAATGTAGGTTGTGGGAGTTTTTTGGTTGTTTGTACTTTTGACATCTTGGCTACAATATGTCTTAGAAGTTCTTCTCGGGGACTGGAGAGATAGCCTCGTGGTTAAGAGCGCCAACTGCTCTTGCAGAGGACCCGGGTTCGATCCCCAGCACCCACATGGCGGCTGAGAACCATCTGTAACTCCAATTCCAGGAGAACTCCAATTCCAGGGGAATCCGACACCCTCTTCTGACCTCCGTGGCATTGCACGACACGGGTGCACAGTCCTACATGCAGACAGTACATTCATACACATACAAAAATAAATAAAATTTTTTTTAAAAGTTTAAAAAAAAAATCTAAGCAAGTCCCTTTTCCAGCACTACTGCATGAATCTTCTGCAAGCAGCAAAGGAAGCAAACTGGATTGAGAGAGAGTCTATGTCACAGCCAGCTCTAGGTAGAAGCTTGTCTGGCATTCACTCTTCTCCCAAGCCACAGTAACTGCCTTTGTGTACCTTGCCTCTACTTTTGCCATCCATTTAAGGAAATATCTGATAAACATTCATACTTAAGAAGAAACAACCAGTAAATTCAATAAAATATCACTAATGAATCCATGTAGTACTTAACAGGACAGGAACCAGACAGGGATATACCAGGGGAAGAAGAAGAATCATAATCCTACACCATGCCCTTTCAACAATATAAGGAGAATCCTGACAAATTCATCCAGACGTCCAAAATTCTGCCATGATCTATCAACAGATAGTGTTATAAAGCTATTTCTTCCTCATTGAAACCTTCCTTCTGTAGAGAGGCTACTGAAGACTCAGGAAGCAAACAACTCAGTATTCTCGTGAAGTTCCTGAGATTTGCAGATTCATAAGCCCCACCCCCAAGGTTATAGCCATAGTAAAGACTGCTGGGATGAAGAGACTCTGTAGAGATGCCTGCAAGCTGGACAGGGAACTCCAGGGTTTCAGCTTTTGTGAGTCAGCACCCATGCTGGGGTGGACTTCTTAGTAATGGGCCTTCTTAGAGCTGTCCATGTTACTGTAAGTAAACTCACTGGTCCATTAAGTTGGACTTTCCCTAAATCATTACTTTGATCTATCACTGGTTCCCTAGCTAGGTAAGTAGACATTTGTCTGCATCTCCCCAGGAAAGCTTAACACAATAGATAAATCACTTAACAACAGTCATGAAAGTAAACTCATAGCAGATGATGTCAAGATGAATTAGATGTCCTATACTGGCCATATACTTCTCTTCTTGTAGCCTGGTGCATTTATTTGTTGGTTTTCCAGAAGTATTAATGAGAAAAATCACTGAAAAGACAGCTGTTTGCTACAGATTCCTATTTGCTCCCAGGTAGCCATGAGCAAGTTGATGAGGGCAAGAAGGAGGCAGAACATACAAGTTGTATTAGTCAGGGTTCTCTAAAGAAACAAAAGCAACAGGACAAATATATAGCTATATACAATTTATTGATTTGCTCATGTGACAGAGCTCAAGTAGTCCAACAGTAGCTGTGCCACACTGGAGAGGCTGAGAATCCAGGGAACTGCTCAGTCCGAAAGGCTGGATGTCTCAGTAGTCCCAATCTGGTGCTGAAGGCCCAGTGGCTTCCAGGAGATCTGCTGGTCTCAGTACACGCTGGGATCTGAAGGATTGATCACAGCCACAAGACAAACTCGCCAGGGAGAGAGAGGCAAGCCGCAGGAAAAAAAGGGACCAGCTCCTTCTGCCATGGCTTTTAATACTGCCTGCCAGCAGAAGGTAACGCCCACATTTGGGGTGGGCCATCCGGGTTGAGGCGGTCCAATCCGAAGATCCTTTTTCTCTTATTTATTCCTTAGTCCAGTCAAGTTGACACCCAGGATTAACCATCACACAAGTATATACTGATACAGAAAATTAGAAGGTCATGCAGGTTTTTGTTTGAGTTCAAAGTTCCTCAGAAAAGTTAGAAATTTGAAAAAATTATTAATTCAAATGATTTTTCCCCAAACCATTGCAACAATATACCAAATCCAGAACAACACAATCTACAATCGAGACCCCTGTCTGTTGGGCACTGCTTTTGTATTTCCAACCCTTTGAGTATTATCAACACTAGTCTAAAAAGGAAGATCTGTTTATAAGTTGAGGATTATCATTTAGCAATGCAAATGCAAGTTCACTAGCTCCAGGGTCTAAGTGGGAAATTCACTGAGCATGAGTGTACTCCAAATCACAATGCACGCACCCCACCACTACCACCAATAAGGTGGCTCTGGTTGTGCCTATCCTATCTCTCTTCTAAAATAAAGCTCCATTCTCTGTAGCCTCAAGATGCACAGAAGAGAAGTCACACATGAAATATGTTTGTATTACCTGAAAAAAAAGAGGAACATTTAAGTAGCAAAAATAAATGAAGACAACGCCTTTGAAGTTACTGAACTTTGCACTCAAGATTGAGTTGCTGTCAGCACCTAACAAACAAACATCTTGGCAGTACACCTTCAAATTTTCAAAGTAAGAGGCCTTCCAGAAACTTCTGATTATCCCCAGATGGAGCTGTTGTCTTGAGCAGTCAGAGTTTCAAAACAGTGCAAACATTCCACATTGATAAACATCTAACAGAATTCTGAAACCCCCTTTCCCAGCCTCCTTCAGAGCTCCTCCTGGCTATCAGGGGAGAACATAGCTTGAAAGTCAGCTGGCTCTGCAGCGGAGCAAAAGGCAATAGCACAGAGGAAATCCATGGGTGTTTATCATCCAAATCACGGACATAAAAACAGGAAGACCAGTGTTAATCATACATATGCAAACTGACCATATCAAGTTTTCTGACTCAACATCAAATCTTCTGTGGTCCATGTGGGAGTCTTAATCTCACCTGACATGGACGCTTACTCCTGCACCCCGGGGTGCTGTTCTTAGGACAGCCACCCTTCTGGTCTTGTTTTTGCAACAGAGGCCTGGCCCTTCTGCAGGAAATGGGTGAGGACCCCTTCATTGCTTCAGTTCCTTGATGCCATAAGAATTCTCTCCTCTTAAATGTTTCACCACTAATCTTTATTCACTCAGTAGCTTTGTTTTTTTCCTAAGGGATTAAGTTGTAGAATCTTGTATTAGGAAAGTTCAAGACATGCCTAAAATTGCACAGAAAAATTATTTAAGCTTAATTGTATGTATAACAAAATGGTCCTTTTTAAATTTTGATTTATTTATTTTAATTTTATATGTATGAATGTTTTGCCCATATGTATGTAAGTGAACCTGTGTTGTGCAATACCTGCGGAAGCCAAAAGAAAGCGTCTGATCACCTGAACTCGAGTCAAGGACGTGAGGGTTAGCCACCATGTAGGTGCTGGGTTGTCTGCAAGATCAGTTGATGTTCTTAACCCCTCAACCATCTCTCTAGCCCCAAGTCCAATAAATCTTAAAAATACCATAAGTCCTGAGAAAGTTATTGCTTCCTGTAATCACAACACCCAGGAGGCTGAGGCAGGAGGATTGTGGGTTTGAGGTCCTTTGGGATACATAGTGAGACCTTATTAAAAAAAAATTTCTTTAAAGTACACAAGATTAGGGCTGGAGAGATGGCCTAGCGGTTAAGAGCACCAACTGCTCTTGCAGAGGACCGGGGTTCGATCCCCATCACCCACATGGCGGCTGAGAACTGTCTTTAACTCCAGTTCCAGGGGAATCCGACGCCCTCTTTTGACCTCCGAGGCATTGCACGACATGGGTGCACAGACCTGCATGCAGACAGTACACTCATACACATACAAAAATAAAAAAATAAATAAAAAATAAAATAAAGTACACAAGATTGAAAATGCCAGAGAAAGAATGAGTTATATAGCTCAATGTTTTTTGTGTGATTAACAAAAAAAGACAGAGAACACTACATACCTTATAAGACTATCATTTTCAGTACAGCTGACAAGTATCTCCAAGGGACTTTGAGGTGCGTGGGAAGCAGATAGTAGCAGTAGGCATTAGAGATGAAGGAAACCTTTTTATAATTGATGAACCAAATTACTCTAACACATATTCCCTTTCGAAATGGAGCAATTTGGGAGGCTCATGGTTTATATAAAGTGAATCCTTATGGCCATTAGCAAACCTCAAGAATTTCAATTACTATGTTGCTTTACCTTCATTCTGAGGGCAGATGCAGTACAGAGTCATGGAGGGCTTAGTATTCCTGGCTACTTGGCCAGTGGACTAGGAAAAGCCAGCTCAAGACAAGGTCACCTGGCTCACTACTCAGCTCAGCCCTGCTAGTCACCAATGATCTTTGGCCCATATTGTTTATGCCTGTTTATATTCACTGTCAATAATTGTTTAATTTGTATCATTAATATCAAACAGAGTGTGTGTAAAAAATGACAAATGCTTAAACTCACATTGATGAGGATCATTTGTTGACTGACAGGGCTGCTAACAGCTATGAATAGTGCAAAAGTACAAATGGAAGCCCACACATGCAGTATCTAAATATTTAAAAGTTACAATTGACCTAACCAAATTCACGTGTGTGCCCACTGCTAGCCCGCAAGCCCAAGACTCCGCCCTCTGGCAGGGAAGCCTACGTTACTTGTCCGGTCGCCTGCTTTGCGCAGTTTGCTGCTGGACCACGGTGACACCGGAAGAGCCAGCTCTCCTCTCTCTCTTTCTCTCCCTCTCTTCCGTCCCACATGCCATTCCATCTGTGGACTCCACCACAATAAGGACCAGCCATTTTTCCCCTCATTGTAAACTGCCACCCCTCTGTGACGCCGCACCGGTGAGCTAACACTCAGACAGGAGACTAGGAAAGGCCCTGTGGGTCCTGAACCAGCCTCTGGATGTTTGGGAAGAAATGCTGTGGTCCAAGGCAGTCACTGTTACCTGGGAGAGTGTGGCTCTGAGATCCCTCATCCGATTAGGAAAAGGACCAACGCAAGTCCTAGAGAGTGAGGTGGGGTCCTTTGTCTGGCCCAAAGCATTTCTGCAAATACACTCTTGTAGATGCTGAAGCCCTGACACTGCAAGGGCTGGTATTTAGAACTGGAGCCACCTAAGGGAACTTGGGCTTCAGAGGAGGGTCTCACAGTGAGCCCTCAGAACGGGGTGAAAACCTTTATAAGAAGAAGAGGGGCCTCCTTCTCTCTCCTCCAACGGGATTGGCACTTTATAAGAAGAGAGGCCTCCTTCTCCCTCCCCCAGGTGAAGACACATTACGCCTGCACTTTGTACTTGGACTTCTAGCCTGCAGAACGGTGAGAAACGCGTCTCTGTTTTAAACACACCCTCGTCTGTGGTATTTCTTTGGCACCCCCGCCCCCAAACTAATCTATGCGCTTTAAGATGCCACTCGTTAGAACTGTGGGTCGTATGCAGATGCTCATAATAATTACCAACGAGAAGTCTCTACCGACAAAGAAAACGCTAAATACACACAGTGGCAATTACAACTGATTTAGCATTGTATTTATTGGGAATAAAGGCTACCAACATCTGGAACGTCTTAGTTGTGGGTAAATGATTACAAATGAAGCCTAATACCTTTCAGCTTATCCTGTAATTTAGAAATAAAACGAGAAAATTATCGATATGAACCAATTGATTTTTAACTAAGAAATTCAAAACTTCCAAACATTATAAGAAGGCAGATTTGTCCATCATGGATATTATAATCCATATTTAAACTATATGTTTTATTATAGTTTAAATCAAAATTAAATATGATACAGTATTATAAATTTATTTGTTCACAAATAAAATTTTCTCTTACATTTTTGTAGTGAAGTAAACAGTATAAAATGTTTGTTAAATATGTGAGTTAATCATTATAAATTATAAATCTAAGCAAGAATTTTTAACTTAATTTTTAAAAAGTTAGTACTGTGTTTACATTACTCGCATTGCCCTTCTCCATCCAACTCCTCCTATTTCCTCTCAGATGTGTGGCCTGCTCTTCTTTAATTATTGTTGTTTTATAATATACAGATATATAGATATATATGTATGTGTATACAAATATATATATATTTATTTATTTGAGTCCACGTAGTGTTGCCTGGATATATATGTGTTGGGGCTTGCTACTTGACATTGTATAACCTACCAGGGGCCTCAACCCAGGAGAAAACTGATTCTCCTTCTCTTCACAGACATTGGTTATCTGTAGCTCTTTATATAGGAGTGGGGCCTTGTTAAATTTATTCCATCCCCAATGGCATGTTGACTGGTGTTGTCATTGTACAGCTCTTGTTTAGGTAACCATACTGCTGATATTTCATAGGTGCAACTTCCCTGTCTAGGAGACACTCTGTAGCAGCTGGTGTCATAACCCTCTCCCTGTTTCAATCTTTCCACACCCTTTTCCATCATATTCCCTGAGGCTCAGGTGTAGGGATTGAGTTATAGATACACCAATTAGTCTTGTTCATCCCATGGTCACTTATTTTCTATACTTAAGCCAGTTGTACATCTCTGTAATAGTCTCTATCTGCTGCAAAAAGACACTTCTTTAAGGAGGGATGGAAGCTATACTCATCTGTGGGTATAAAATTAAATATTTAGAATACAGTTAAAAATTATATTGGTTTAGGAAAATGACAGTAGTAGATTCTTCTCTAGTGTCTAAGACCTCCCCAGCCATAGGTAATTGGCCATGTTTACGGTATCAGGCAGGAATTCCTTCCTATTGAGTGGGCTTAAGTCCAATTAGATAGTTATTGGTTACATCCAAGATGAACATACCACTATTACGCCACTGAGGTATCTCACCAGGCCAGTCATTGTTGTGGTTCACAGATCTTATATCTGGGCAGAACTATGATTGCTTTTCTCCCTGTCAGCTTGCATAGCATTTTTCTCTTCTATGAGAGCTAGTCTTCAGGTAGAAGGCTTCTCTGTCAATTTCAACTCCATTCCTCTAAGTCCTGGTGTCCTTAGCAATAGGATTTTACTTTCAAGTTCTGAGAGGCAACCAAGGGCAATGGCAATACCTGTATTGTTTTGGAAGTCTCTTGGGTGCCCCGACCAATGACTCAAGGTGAGATTTCCCATTCCCAGAACCAAGGTTACTGTTAGATAATCTATGGCTCTTGGGAAAAGCTTTACTACCTCATGTGCCATAACTTTATCTAAACCGTGTGTGTATACATGTATTATACATGTATTTAAGTAACCTTATAGAATAATGTTTCCCTATGGCTTTCTCAGTATCTTTAGTGTTTTTATCTCTCCCTCCTCTCTCCGTCTGTATTACCCTTCCTTTCCCTCCCCAGTTAACCACCCCTCATTTCCCACCTTTCCCCTGCATACTACCTGTGTCTTACTATGTCTTTTTCTAGAACTCCCTCCTACCCCATAGTCCCTTTCTACTTTCCTGGATTCTATGGTTACTTCAGGTTATATATTCAACTCTAAAAAACTGGAGCTAGGATCCATAAGTGAGAAAGAACATGTGGTGTTTGTCTCTCTGAGTCTGGGTTACCTCACTCAGTATAAGATTTTCCAGTTCCATACACTTATCTGAAAATTTCATGATTTCATTTTACTCTACAGCTGTGAATAATTCAATTGCACATGTCCACATATTCACTCATCAGTTTAAGAACATCAAGATTGTTGCCGAGTCCTAGCTATTGTGGATAGAGCAGCAATGAATATGGCTGAACAGGTATCTCTGTAGTAAGATGCTGAGTTCTTTGGGTATATACCCAGAAGGGGTATAGCTAAGTCAAATCATGAATAGATTTTTAGTTTTTTTGAGAATTCTCCACACTGATCTCCATACTTGCTGCACCAGTTTGCAATCAACCAACAGTGAATGGGGATTCCCCTTCCCCGTAACCTTGCCAGCATGTGTTGTCAGTTGTTTGCTTGATCTTAACAATTCTAAGATGAAATCTCAACATAGTTTTATTTTGCCTGTTTATTGCTAAGAATACTGAACACTTTTAACATGTTTCTTAGCCATTTTTATTGAGAACTCTCTGTTCAAATCCATAGCCCATTTTTAATTGGGTTGGTTTTTTTTTATTCTTTCTTTTTTTAGTCTTTTGTACATTCTGGCTATAAATCCTCGATTGGAGGTCTACCTGGCAAAGATTCTCTCCCATTCTGAGGGCTTCTTCTTCAGTTGATTATTTCCTTTGCCCCACAGAAGCTTTTTAGTTTTATGAGAGTGTGAATTTTGATAGCTCCTTGCCATGCCTGGCCCTTCCTCAGCACATCCACTGCCAGGTCTCAATTGCACTTTCATGGACCCCAGTGACCCTCATCTCTTCATGCTCTTACTGTACTTCTCTAATAAAGCTACAGATTACTCATGATATGGAAGGTTTGGGGGAAGAGCTGCTTTTATAATGGAACTGAAATGACAATTGGGGCAATTGAAATCATTTAAGCAAAGCCTAGCAAATTTCAGCTTATTCTGTTTTTTTTTTGTTGTTGTTGTTGTTGTTTGTTTCTATGTATAGATACAAAATAGAATGATATATAAAATATTTTTTCTTGCTACCTGACACCCTTAAGAGAACTCAGCGTAAGTCCTGTTTTTTAAAAGACCCTAATGATTAAGACTACAATCTCTAGAAACAATGTATTAATTAAAAAGTTCTCTATCATTTCTGAAAGGAAGTTGAGGCCACTGTCCACTAGGTCTGTCATTAAATGTGAAAGGCCATTTCAGCCTAGCTTCAGGCTCTCCTAGGAGCAAATGTATTATTCTTGGAAAAAATATTTGCTTGGCACAAATTGCTTTTGAGTAGATGTAATGGAGAGAAAAACTTATTTTTGTTTCTTCGTAAATGCACACCAACCAGCCTTTATCAAATCTGATTCCTATTTGTTCAGCTTTCTCCCTGACAGGCACTGATGGCCTAGAAATGTGTGAACAAAAGGGTGTGGTCTTTGCCCCATAGGAAAATCTGAGTGAAAGAGACAGGACAGCAAGACTTCACACGGGCGGTCCATTCATAAAGCCCTATCGAAGTTTAGTCAAGATGTTTTCAGGACTATTTTATGGGTCAAAACTGAGGCTCCTGAAATGCAATTGTGGCCAAAGTTTCTCTCCTCTGACTGTCCCCACCTCACCCCTTTCCCTACCTCCCCCTACTTCTGTTCTCCCAAGTTCAAGGTGCACCAATGCACACAGTCTTCCTTTTATGTCTCCCTCAATCACAGTTCAAGCTAGGAATCAGCAGACCTAATCAGTGGACTCTGTATCAGATCCTGCATAAGACTCACCAGGAAATTAAGATGAAAAAAAACTCTCCTTCATAAGTATTCTTAATCTCTAATAAATATTTAAATTTTCATTGCATTAGAAGAACAAACTAGATTATATGGTCATCCTTTTCAATCTTCCTATGAATGAATTTCTCCCAGAGAGCCATCAGAATTTTAATAGTGAACCTGTTCTATTCCTTCGGAGTGTGGGAGCAAGCAAGAACTTGCTTCAGCTCTACAAATAACCTATTTCCCTGCATTTACTCATTCAAACTCTGTACAGATCCTTCTTGAAACTTTCAAGGCCTTTTCCTCTGATTTGCCCTTGGTTAGATTTTTCTTTTCTGTTTCCTTATAAGCTTTTGGCTTTGGTGCTCTCGTCTTTCCCTGCAGCCTAAGATTCTTTGTTCACGCACTTGTGACAACCAAGGCCAGTGTATTTTCCTGGCTGACAGCCACTGAATTTGCAAAACTTTTAGCAAAGGCTCCTGCAATTTCTACTCTTGTCATTTTCTTCACATCTGTGGTTGATGCGGGAAGAACAAAGCTCAAACAATTTGCTCCTGTTCTGTGGCATATGGTAATGCCTTCCAAATTCCGTTTACCCAATCTGCCTCCCTAAATGCTGCTAAGTTGCTTCTACAGCCTGGGCAGCATTGCTTCCCTAATTCAAGGACCAATTTCCCAATGCTTTCAAAGCTTTTAGCCTGGCTGATTTACCTTGATTCAGAACAGGTATGTATTTAGAATGTTTATCAAGCAGGAAAGCCCATGAGTTTTAGCTACATCATGAACATGAGCTGAGTGTTTGATAAAAAGGAGAGATGAGCTGGATAGAGTTGCTCCTCTGCAGCTAGCTAGCAAGGAGACTATGGACAAGGTTTTTAACCATCAAGTTTTATTTTGTTGCAATTTATTACACCTATACAAAGAAAACAAAATGAATCCACACCCTGTGTTATTAGGAGAATTGATCGAGACAGTACTCATGCCTGATACCTAATAATTGTTCTGGATTTAACATCATATATTAGCTAAAATACTGATTAATGCACATTTTATTCAACAATTTGAAAGAAGATTCATGTTCCATACAAGGTGGAAGAAAGTGGAAAAAACATTTGTGGAGTACACATTAAAAGCCAGTACTTTGGTATATGAATGCTTATATAACCAGTTGAAGCTAATAGATCTTGTCCTTGGAAAGCTTATAATGACATGCCCACAGCTACTTATTCTGTAAAATGGCTCTAGGAAGTGCCATAATCAAATGACATCATAACGAATGCCACTGAGGTACTAGAAGAAGAGAGGCTAAGTTGTGCTTCCTGGACCTTATTTTCCCTAGGTTATCCCCCAAGTCAAAGAGAGATACACTTACAATAGGCACCCAACGTTTGCCATATTAACTAAGAATATACAATCTATATTATCCAAAAGGCTGTTATCTATACTACCCAGGACTCTTTGGCTATCAAAGTAATATTAATCTAATGCAACCTGGTTGGTAAAACTAAGAAGTTTTGGATGAGGGAGGACCAGTCTTTTTGGCTTGATTAGATCCGGGCGCTGTAAAGATGCTGATGCTGATGATGCTGATGCTGATGCTGATGCTGATGATGATTATGCTGATGCTGAGAAATGGATGCTTGGCTCTCCCTTTCTCTGGGTTGGTTTTACTTTCAGGCAAGTTTTCATTCATAATTGGACTCTGGGAGATCTAGCTGACAGCTTCATAGTAAGCAGGTGATGCTAGAAATTTTTCTTGGGAAAAGTCCAGGATTGAGTCTCACTGAACCAACTCAGGGCATGTGCTCACCCTTAAATTAATCACACTGGCTAGGAAGATGGAAGTGCCAACTGGCCAAGCATTTGCCCACCTTAAACTACAGGGTTAAGTCTCCCCCCCACCTCAGGTCTCTGGATAGAGGATTCAAATAATGTTTCTCCAAAAATATCAGGCTGCTGGAATCAGAACAGAGGTCTCAGATATGAAAAAAAGTGAGACAGCAGGTATATGTTACAGAGACTTTCATATTTTTGATGACTCACTAGAATTGAAATGAGCAGAGGTGGAAGAATACTACACAAGCAGGCTGCATGGGGAAAGCGGTGTGTGTCTTGCGGCAGGGGCGGGGGGGGGGCAGGTGTGTGTGTGTGTGTGAATAATAACAGCTGCTTCATTTGGATGCAGCAGAGATCGCACTAGGAAGGTGGGTCAAATTGAGGAGCCAGGAAATACTAAAAGAGAAAACAATCTGCATTTGCTTGGCTAGAAGCAGGAAATCTATTCAAATGCTCTATCATATGATAAACCACACTGAGATGTGATGAGTTGCTTCAAGCAATGGCGTTTGCTTTGTGCCCCAATCTGTGACATGCCCCCAATCCTGACATGGTCAGGACTTGCTGGAGACAGCTCAGTTCAGCTCCAGTTGGTATCAGCAGGGACAGATCAAAGCCTGAAGACAGTAGTCATTGGAAGCCTCTCTCACCCACATGTCTGCTGCTTGATGCCAGCTATTGGCTGGACTGTAGCTGGGACCAGGGCTGGAACGGATTCCTGTGGCCTGCCTGTGTGGTTACTTGGCTTCTTCATACCACGCATCAGTGCCAAGTGGGAAGCTTTGAGGTAGCAGGGACAATCTCCATTAGTTTTTATCACTAGCCACAAGGGATTTCTTCTCACTACTATGGTATAAAACTAATTTGCACTGGCCAGTGATTTGTACACCTCCTGACTTTGTAGTTGGCCTGAAATCTCTGCAGGCTGAAGAACAGATATGATTCTGCCTGAGAGAACATACAGATGAGCACTAAAATTTAAAAACCAATGAAGAAAGGCAATATAGTGCTTTTAATAAATAATAGCAAAAGCTACTCATGGGTAAAGTGCTATGATGTCACTAGAGGAAAACAAGAACCTCCTTGATCCCTGTCTTTAACACAATACATATGGGAAGTTTTAAAATGTAACTGCAAATGATGGCATGACTCTCTATGCACAATACCTTTTTAAATCTATTTTTAATTTTATGTGTGTTTGCCTATATGTATATAAAAACAAAATGTACATGTGTTGCCCATGGGGGCAGCAGAGGCCATCAAATTCCCTGGAACAGAGTTAGGAATGGTTATTAGCTACCATGTGGGTGCTGGGAACCAAATCCAGGTCCTCTGCAAGGGCACCCAGTGCTCTTAACCACTAAACCATCTCTCTAGCCCTAGCCCCTACAACAGTACTTAATTCAATGAAGGAAGAATATTTTGTCAAAATAAAAAAATCAATTTCATAAAGTTACAAATAATAAAATATAAATTAGATCATAGTCAGCAAATAATAGTTACCATTTGTGCTGGATAGCTTTAATTCCCAACTTGACACACCTAGGAAGAGAGAACCTCAACTGGGGAACTGCTTCTATTGGAACAGCCTTGTCGGCATGCCTGTGAGGCATTCTTGATTGTTGAGTGATGTAGGAGGGCCCAGGCTACAGTAGGTAGTGCCAACTCTGGCAGGTGGTCTTATGTTCTATAATAAGAAAGCAGGCTGAGCACAGGCCAAAGGAACAAGCCAGTAAGCAGAGTTCCTCAATGGTCTGTGCTTCAGCGGCTGCCTCCAGGCTCCTGCTCTGAGTTCCTGCCTTGGCTTCCCTCAATAATGGACTGTACTATAAGTCAAATAAACCTTTTCCTCCCCAGGTTGGTTTAATATACATATAAATATATTAGAGAGCGAGCTAAATCTGCTTTTTTTTGCTTCTATTTTAGACAGGGTCTCCTGTAGTCCCAGCTGTCCTGGAACTCCATCTGTAGACGCAGGGCGGCCTTGAACGTCACAAAGAGTCCACCTGCCTCTGCCTCCCAACTGCTAGGATTAAAGGTGTTAATGCCACATACACACCCAGCTTAAATTCTGCTTTCTAAAAAGAATCAAGATCATCTTTTAAATGAGATAATTTTTATACTTGATCTTATCCAAAGTGCTTTCACAAAAAATTAATATAAAAAAAATTTTTTTTGTATTTTTGAGACAGGGTCTCCCTTTTGCCCCAGGTGGCCTGAAGACCACTATACAGATTAGACTGGCCTTGAACTCATAGAGATCCAATTGCATCTGCCTCCTGAGAGCTGGAACTAAGGTGTGTAGGGAAACCACCACGTCTAAGCAATTAGATAAATTTTTTAAACATTTTTTATTGTGCTTGGTGGCATTTCATACCTCACTTTCACAATTCCAGTTCACGCATATCCTTCCCCTTCCTTCACCCCCACCCCCACCCCAACCCGAGATCATGCATTCTGCCATGACTGTCCGGCCTAGATCTCTCCGATTTTTTTTTTGTCCATTTTTTTAGCTATAAGTGATATCCGTGAGTACAAGCACACTTCATGTAAAACCAATTTGCAGGCTGTTGTGCCCAAACACCCACAGCCCACCATCCAGCAGGGGGGGTGAGGGGTTGTTAGTTCAATCAGGTTAATCAAATGAGGGCCAGACGACATGGCTGTAGTTTCAATCACCCTTCACCCGACCCCAATGGCAGCCCTACATTCTACCACGCCCCCCTCTTCCGCAGATTATTCCCTGGCTTAGAAAAGGGGCACGGTGGATGAGAAGCAGAACAGCCACTCGCCTCTGGAGCTGTTGTCTTGGATTCGGGTCAATTCTGGCTGTTTTTTCCCTTCATGGGGCTGACAGTTTGTCCAGGCTTAACCTTTTCGATCCTACTAATGAAGCACAAGCAATTAGATTATAGGTACTTAAAAGCAGCATTATAGTTATGGGTAGGTTACTTTGTTATAGACATATAGGTTTAGATGAGATGTTGAGCCACGACTAACATTTTTTTTTTTTCCTATGAATAGACGGGTCCTTACTGTGGCTTATGAGTATCTCTTAACCTAACCTGTAGAGGATGTAAGCTTGTGCTGAAGACCTGATGTTAACATGGGAAAGATGCATTGAGACCACACATGCAAGTGTACAGATGGCCTCTGGAATACCAGAGAGTGTTACCAAGGGCCACTAAACCAATAAAGCAAATACGGGTCTCCTTGAGTCAAGCAAGACTCCACCGTCAGCACCAGCTACACCTCACCTGCCTGGAAATAATGTGCAGCAGAGGCAGCCATATGCCTGTATATCCCAAATCTAATTGGCTATTGGCTCTCTCCTTGGAGGAATGACCCATGGCTGATGCCACAAGCTTACATCCTCTACAGGTTAAGAGATATCATAAGCCACAGTAAGACCCCGTCATATTTAACAGGAAAAAATGTAGTTCGTGGATCAACATCTCATCTAAGCAAATTAGATAATTTTTAACTTGAGTTTCAATGCTGTTGGTGAGTTATGTCTTTGAAATTCATTTTAAAAACTTTTATGATGATTTTTCTGGGAAAACATGTAGTAGTTTTAATTAAATTTTCACTGTAGATGTAGCTCTATGTGTTTCACTTATAAAAAAAATTATGTGTCTGTCCATGTGTGAGTATATACAAGTGTTGGTGAAGGTGCCCACAAAGCCCAGAAGAGGGAATCAGATCCCTGAAGCAGGAAGTACAGGCAGTTGTGATTTCCCCCAAGATAGGTGCTGGGAACTGAACTCGTCTCCTAGAAGAGTAGCAAGTGCTCTTAAGCACTGAGCAACCTCTCTAGCCCCACTGTTCAGTTTCTGTTAGATACTCTGTAAGCATTCCCCATATCGCTCATTTTTAAAGCATAATTATTAAATAAGTGTATGAAATTGCTAAGAGTAGAAGGACCTCAATCTCATCATTCTGCTATCATTGGATATTTAGATTGTTTGCAGTTGTTTTCTCTTATGAATAATAGTGCAGCAAACACTTCTTCAAAATGTCTCCTCTATACCACCTTACCCAGATAAGTTCCTAGATAGTCTTTAAACATTAATAAAAGCAATGAAAGCAAAATATTTATTTATCTGCTGTGATGGTTGGTTTTGGTTGTCAACCTGATTGGATCTGGAATCGAGGAAGAGACACACATCTGGGTGCCTCTTGAGATTTCCTGGAAGAATAACTGAGGGAGGAAGCTCCTCCACAAGAGCGCCATCTGGTGGCAAACACGATGTAACTAGCTCCAAGGGAAAAGCAATTGCTTTTTGCCTGGTTGGCTTCACCCCATGTTGGCTAGTGCCTCTATTCTCTTGCTGCCACTCCCATCCTTCACCGACATCAGAACATTTTTTTGGGCTTTCCGATGTGGACTTAAGACCAGCAGCTCTCCTGAAATCCCCCAGGTCTTCAGTGTCAATTGGGACTTCTGAGACATCCAGCCTCATGAACTGAGAAGCTACTGGGATCTCAGTATCTCCAGGGTAAGAAAGCATTACTGGACATGATAGTTCATACCATATAAGAAAATATAATAAATTCCATTCTAATATATCTTCATTCTATCAGCTCTGTTCTTCTCAAGATCCTGACTAATAAACATGGTATTGATCTCTTATTGCAAATTTCCACCAGCTTGGTGGCTTTAAAAAACACAAGCTTCTTATCTTATACTTCAGAAGGGTCGAAGTCTAAGTGGATCTCACTGAGCTAAAATTAAGATTTGTGGCAGGTCTATATTCTTTGTGAGAGTTCCAGACAATCATATTTCCTTGTCTTTTTCACATTCCTTGTTTCACAACATGTATTATGGTTTGGATATGAAATTTTGCCCCAGAGACCAAAATATTGAAGGTTAGTTCCTCTGTGCAGTGGTGCTCAGTAGAAAAGCTTGAGAGATGACTGGATTGTGAAAACACTAACCTCATCAATGGATTGACCAATTGATGAATGTATAGCTGAATGGGCTGTTAGGAGGTAGGACTGGAGGAAGAGGGCCAATGTGAGCATTCCTTTCCAAGTTACACCTTGTCCCCAGCCTTTGCCCCATACTCCATCCTCTCTGCTTCCGGCCACCATTCAGTGAGCAGCTTTCCTTTGCCATACTCTTCAACCAGAAACAATGGAACCAGCCAACCACAGATGGAATATCTGAGGCCTGTCCTCCTTTTAAGTTGGTTATGGTAGGTATTTTGTTGCAGCAAGGGGAAACAACCACACCCTCCTCTGTTTCCAAAGCCAGACATCTCAGGCTGTGGGCTTCTCACATTGGCAGCCCTGATTCTCTCTTCTGCCACTATTTCCCCTTCTCTGACTCTTTAGCCTTTGTTTTCCTCTTTTAGAACTGGTGGTTATGTTGGATTTACAATGACAATCTCTTTTCAAGTCTTAACCACATCAGCAAAGTCCTTTTTGCCATAAAACAACTTGCACAGCTTATAAGAATGAAGCTTCAGTATCTTTGGGGGACATTTCCACACCTGATTCTGTGCTCAGAGGGAAATGAGAAATCCTTAGTAATGTGAACTAAATTTAAAGAGATTGATTGTTGCATATTCAGCCATTCTTGGCCTGACCTGCTAATTGTTTTAAGATACAAAATTATTTGGTTTTAGACATTAAAGTACTCAAATGCCTTGATATGGGTCAAGTATACATTGATCTAAACTTTTAATTGTATGTTCAGTTATAAATAAAATCATGTAGATAATCCTAGGAAAATTAATTCTTGGCTCTGGGAGACAGATTGGCCACCATTTATGTCAAATGTGTCTTTTAATAATAACATTAAATAAAAACAGATTTGTAAGCTACTTGCTTGTGTCTTAAGCCACTCAGTGGACTTTTCTTCATTGGTACCTATGTTTTTCAGTGTACTCTATGGTCATTTTTAATTCGTATAAACTTTATTTAGTATTTTTGGTTCCAAAGGCAGTGGGAATGATAATAATCTTGGGCCAGTGCTGCTGTCAGCATTTCTTGAACTCTAAGAACACCACTCATCTATTAAAGAATTACAATTAATTCAGAAGTTCAAAAAGTAACATCTAGATTAGTTAGAATATAGATTCCCTGTCATGTTATTCCAAGTTTGACTCTGATTCAAAACTGAAGTCATCTATGAAGTTTCTAAATATACTAATATCTATACCAACTCCAAAACATTTAAACCTCAACTTTCTCCTTGAGTAAATGTTTCTCAATTGGAGGTGATTCTGTCCCCTAATGAGGACATTTAGCAATAGCCAAATGTTTTTGATTGTTATATTCGGGAATAGGGGCAAAGGATAAGTTTTTAGTATCTAGCAGGGAGAAGGAAGGGATGCTTCTAAGCATCTTAAAATTTGCAAAGATTAGCCAACACAAAAATATTGTTCTCTGTTGGAGACCGAGACACAGTTCCACCTGGACAGGCCCGAACATGCCCTGCTCGCCCAGCATGGGTCCGGGGCTATGCCGATATTTGCTGAAGATAAGCAAAGGATGTTTCAGCCCACAGGACATTCCAAGCTAATCTTCATTAGTAGGATCGAAAGGTTACTCCTGAACAAACTGTCAGCCCATGAAAGGAAACAGCCAGAATTGACCAGAATCCAAGTCAACAGCTCCAGAGAGAGAGGACAGTTTTACTTCTCATCCACCTGTGCCCCTTTTCTAAGCCTAGGGAACAATCTGCAGAAGAGGGGGCGTGGTAGAATGTAAAGGCTGCGATTGGGGTGAACGGTGAAACTACAGCGATGTAGTCTGGACACTCATTTGATCAACTTGATTGAACAAACAACCTGTCANACTTCCTCACTTGTTACGTCTCTGTTCAGCTCTTTTTCTGCATCTTTTGGTCGGTCATTTGTTTTCTTGTTTTTGATGAAGTGTACTTTATTCTGATGTTAATGGTCTCGTCCGATAGTATCATTGGTGACAGGTTTCCTTCCCTGTGGGTTGTTCTCTTCACTTCCGATTGATTGCTTTCTATTTTCTGTACCCCAGAACGTTTTGCGTTATTTGAAGCCGATCCCCATGTGTCAATTGTTGTTCCTTTATCCTTTTGCAGTGCTGTTTGCTTGCCGTCTTTTCACCCGGAGCTGGAAGACTGGCTCCTGGTGCGACGCATGACTTTCTCTTGAGGGCCCAGGTGTCAACTCCACCCAGCACCGCTAGCAGCTGAGAACCTATCTTTAATCTCATTTCAGGGGAATCAACCGCCCTCTTCTACCTCTGAGCATGCATGACATGGGTGCACCAACCTACCATGTTAGACAGTCCCACTCATACTCATTAAAAATAATTAAAAAAAAGGTTATTTTTTTTTCCTACACTTCATGTCTATTGAAGGTTACTGCATATTTTTCTCCTACAGGATTTCAGATTTCAGATTATTAAGGTCTTTGATCTACTTGGATTTAATTTTTGTACAGGTGAGTTACGGGGTTCAATTTGTTCTTTCTACAACAATGGTGATCCAGTCGTTTGCCGAGACCAGTTTGCAAGATGCTAATCCTTCCTCCATTGAGCCTCTTTCTGGCCCCATTTATCGAATCTGAGGTGGCTGAACTTGTCTGAAGCTTCAATTGGGATCAGTTCAGTTTTGTTCCATTGGTCAACGGTCTGTTTTTTTTGTGCCAATATGACTATAGCCCTGTAACATATCTCTGAAGTTTGGTAAAGCAATCCACCCCTGTGTTGAACTTTTCACTCAGGGTTGTTTGTAGCTATTCGAGGGTCTTTATTTTTTCCTATGAATTAAGGATTTGGTTTTCCAAGTCTAGTGAGAGAAACTCATGGGAATTTTGTTTGGAGGGCATTGTGATTGAATATGTAATTTTGGTAAAATGGACATTTTCTATATTAATTTTTCCAATCCATAGCATGGGAGTGGTTTCCATTTCTTAAGGTCATCTTCAATCTCCTTAATAGCAGTTTTCAGTTCTGGTTGCAGTTAGAACAATCAGAGATACAATCTTTTAACTCATTCCCACTGACATGTTGGGTCAGACAATATTGTTTTGCTTCCTTATTACATTTATTAGTTATTGTATAGTGTAGTGTTCAGGACAACTGTTTAAGGGTTAGTTTTCCTGTCCACCCTGGGCTAGGAATCTAACTCAAGTCATAATTTACCTGCTGTATGGTCTTGCTGTCCCCGGTTTTGTAAAATTTTCATTCATATATAATAGCTATACATATGTATGGGGCATCATGTGATTATGTGATAATGTATAGAAAATGTTAATGATTCAAGGTCCGGATAGTTGTCATGGTCCATTTCCTTAAATACCTTATCCCTTCCTGTGGATGAAACTGTCCCCGTATCCGCGGGACTCATTACTAGTGGTTCGAGGGAGACCCATAACCTGAAATATAGTGGGCGAGAGAAAAGAGCGAGACTTTGCAAAGGTTGTCAAATAGTCTGTTTTAATGAACTAGAAATCGTTACATTTATACTTTGCAGAAAGGCAGGAAGTAGGAGGGGGGTGGGGCAGAGTGGACCAGGCAAGGTGATCTGGAGGGCTTCAAAACACGTTTTAGATAAGCTTGGATGTCCTGTGGCTGAAACATCCTGGGCTTATCTTTAGCAAACATCGGCATAGCCCCGGACCTATGCTGGGCGAGAGGGCTGTTCGGGCCTGTCAGGTGGAACTGTGTCTCGGTTTCCAACATGTCCCCCTATTTTAGTTTACTTTACAAAGGAGAGTCTGTCTGTAGGCTAAGTATCTATGTTTCCATATTCTGAACAACCCAAGGTTCCACAAAGTCCAATTGGAGAAGCCTTTTGTATGCACAAGCTGCTGTTAAATCAATGAGTCCGTCTAGTCTTTTGTTGTAGTCTTGCAATTCACCCCAGTCTCTCCACAGCCATTACTTTACCACGCCCTCTCTTCCGCAGTTGTTCCCTAGGCTTGGGAGAGGGGCACAGGTGAGTGAGAAGGTGGGTGAGAAGCAAAGCAGTGTTTCTCTGGAGATGTCTTTTGGACTCTATCCAGGTTGTTTCCCTTCATGGGTGACGCTTCTCCAGGGTACCTGTTTTAATCCTACTAACAAAGCACAAGCAATTTGATGTACAAGGGCATTTAAACATATTATTTATGGCAAGCAGCTGTGAGCATAGAACAGTGTTTGGATAGGTATGGTAATCCAACAAGTGTGGTTCTTTTTCTATAAAAGGGTGAAAGTTTTTATTGTGGCTATAATAATCTCCTAACCACTAGAGACAGAAGCTTATGGCATCAGCCATGAATTATTCCTCCAATGGAGAGAGACTAATAGCCCAATTAGATTTGGATATGTATAGACACATGGCTGCCCTGTTGCACAACAGCTCTCCAGGGCGTTGAGGTGTAGCTGAGTAGCTGATGGAGGAGTCTTGCTTGACATCAAGGAACCAATATCCTGGCTTTGTCGCCATTAGTGGCCTTTGGTAACGCTCTCTGGCATTTTAAAGACAACTGTACATTAGTCAAGGATGTCTCAAATATTTTGCCATGCTTAACCAGAGTCCTTCGACAACATGGACTGTACCACCATTTCCCGTGATATCCCTTTTTTTTTTTTCTTTTCAAGCAAAAGGCTTTCATAAGTTGGGGGGCTTGGATTCTCCCTAGCCAACATCTCCATGGCAGGAACATCTCAGTGCTGATTCAGAGCTCTCCTGTAATTAACCTATTGGTGCCGCAATTGTACACTTATGAATTACTTAATTTGGCTCTAGACGAGAACATCTCCTGTACAGTTTGTGATGCCATTCAATCAACCAAAGAAGGCATACACACCTGTTCGATAAGCATTTACCATAATACAGTTGGTTCCAAGTTTCACATTGGGGAATGACTCCACCACCATCACTTTTTCCCTTTTCCATATAAAGGTGAGAGTAGAAAAGGTTTCTCAGCATTCTGGAGGTAAACTTTCATTAGGACCACATTATAAACAGTATACCCAAATAGAATTCTAGAGAAATGTCAATGGCTGTGACTCAGGGCAATCTGAGGTTTCTCTTTTTCTTTAATGTTCAGATGGTCAGCCTCTCGCTGGCATTTTCAGTCCATCTTGCAGTCAACGATTGTGTATTTTAGGCTATTTAGGTTGGTGTTTTTACCTGTGGGACATACAATCTCCCATGTTAGCTTCAAGATTTTAAAATTAAAATTTATCAAGCAAAGTTTGGAATATAGAGGAATATTATCCACCTCCTCCTCTTTTTTGCATCAATAGATGACTAAATTGTATACAAATACCCATATAAAGGGAGACCAAGGTAGTAATTTTCATCAATTTACCCAATTGTTTATCCTTGACTGTAATGCTTATTTGGGAGTGAACTCAGACGTATTCTGTTATTTTAAATTAATCTTACAAGTAAGAAAAAATGTTAAAGGTGATACTGTATAACACAGAAAAAATACCGAGACCATCTGTGTGCCTTAACCCAAAGCCATTGTTGGAAAATTCAACAAAGATTACAAATAATAGCAATGTAACATCTTATATTTTTTAATTAGCTTTTAATGTATTACCATTTTAAAACTTGCAAACCTTACAAGTGGATATAGAATAGTTACACTTTTTAAGTTTAACTCTTGCCTTTGTTTCAGGCCTGGCAGAAAACTATCTTTAAGATTTTTTATATCTATCTTATAACATATTTTTATAGTTTTTTTGGTCCATCAGTCAATTTAAAGATTTGGCTTAGATATGTTCCCATGAGAAGTGTTACCCGATATATTACCATCTGATAATTTTTTATTACACTTTTATTTTTTTTTTTTAAACTTCCAAATAAAGTTATAAACCTTTTTTCATACACATGAAAACCTGGTTGTATCTTTGTTTTAGATGTTGAAAGAGTGTAATCAGTGTAGATTCATTATTTCAAATTCCTTGATAGATAACCAATAACCTTTGTTGAAATCGAACCTTATTTTGGCTGTTTAATATATATAAATTTGCATCTTAAGAAGGAAGGGCCACGTTCCAAATTAGAGGCAATGTTTTTATATTTTCATGTCTGTTAACATAATAGACTTAGAACATTTAAACGGACACTCATTCCTACACACCTGTGCACACAGACATACCAACCATACATACATAAGGAAAGATTTTTAGGTTTGACCTGTAAGAGCAGAAACCATTCATTGATGTCCAATGGAACCACATGAATTTTTATAATTTTTTATAGGGCTATTTTTACATAATTAGAGAATAAATGTCCTAGTAACTAATAAAACAGCTGAGATCCATTTGCTACCTCTTAGGCCCATTTGCACCCACTTGCCTTCAATGAACTTATACCTAAAGTTCTTTCTTTCTCTATCCTGTCCCTACTGGTCAACTATCCCCTAGGCTGTCCCTTTGCTTAAGCCTAACTGACCCTAGGTTATTTACAAATGGTAAGAGTGAGGATGCCTCCAAAAGGAGACGCCAAAGTGGTGTAGGTCGTGAAATGAGCCCCTGTGGCGGGCTATTAAAGGACTGTGGAAGAATACTCATTATTCATACCACAACAAGGATAACCATTATGATTAGGATTCATTAGCATACGGACATTAACTATATTAGTCACAACAGTAATTATACATAATAATGGTCAAAAATAGCAGCCAACAATAAACAATTTACCATTAGACTGATTTTCTTCAACTGATTAATAATTATATTCAATAAACCATAACTATAATATTCATAACAAATACTACTAATAATTAAACAACAATCTCTTCACTTAAACTTAATTCATATGAATTACTATAAACCAATTAAAAAACTGTTAACACTAAGGGGTATAAAAAAAACATTCTTTATGATATTCGGAATCTATTTTTGTTTTTAGTTAGCTAAATAGATTTACACCTGTAGGACTATAATGAATTGAAAGCAGGAACTCATTTTCATTCACACATACACACGGCTTGAAGATGGGCCTAAAGACGGTATAAACACAACACAGTTCCCTTCCCCCTCCCCCCTTCTTCCCCCCCCCCCCCCCCCCCCCTCCCCCCCCTCCTCCCCTCCTCTCCTCCTTCCCCCTCTCCCCCCCCTTTTTTTTTTTTTAATTTTTATTTTAATTAAAAATTTTTTTTTATTTTTTATTTTATGTTGTTAAAGAGACTTTAACCAATGTTCCTTAAAAAAAGCCAATTTATCGGACCAGTTTGTTTTGTTAGAATTTCAAGGCCTATAAATTCTCCTAGAATTTAAGTTAAATATGTTGAGATGGATTTGAATCACTTAATTGATACAACTTGGTAGAGTGGAGGTCCACAGTCTGTAAGACTAGCCTTCAGGAACACCTCTATGGAATGCTTGCTGCCAAAAGCTTTCTTGCTCCATGGGCAAGCCCGACCATCCAGCCTCTGTGACCTTTCCCACCTGAAACTGTGGCCAGAAGGGGAAGCCATGGCCCCCGGCTGTAGGGCAAATTTAAAACCACATTTCCAACACCTTAGAAGGCCAAATTGATGGGAGAGAGGGGTCCTTCACAATTTCTCTGAATACCCGCCACCAGGGAAGGCTTGGGAAGCAACATATGCCCCCAATCCAAGGAACCCAAAGTGGCACCTAGGGGCTCCATAAAGATGTCCCACTGAGTGGGTGAAAACCACAAGAGAATGCAAGCTTCCAAAACCTATCAGAGAAAGAGTCTCAGGCACACAGGCCAAATCTCCATCAGCCGGCCATCCACAGTCACCCACCAGTCAATAGCGGAGAATTTCCTCTGCGTTCATCCTTATCCCATGCCTTCACTTATTTGGAGATGATAAACTTTCTCCATGCCACAAACTTGAAACACAATAGCTACAACTTGAAATACAATAGCTACAGCAAACCACAGCACACATGCCATACATCACAAAACAATCCCTCCTGGAACATAGCTTCCTTGAAAGTGTAATTTCCCATCTTGTAGAGATTCTAGCTTACCAAACTGGTCTCCAAGACCCACATTCCCCCCCCCCCCGAGACAGGGTCTCCTGTTAGCTCCAGCTGTCCGGAATCACTCTGTAGACCAGGTGGGCCTTACAAAGATCCGCCTGCTCGCCTCCCAAGTGCTAGGATTAAAAGGCAGGCACCACACCACACCTGGCGCATACCTGTAATTTTAAAACAGTTTAATTTGGAGCTCAAATCCAGTCTTAAAGATAACCAACTATATAAAAAACCTTTTAGAAAAACAATTTAGAATTTTTTGTAGAAACTTAGGAACCCGGTTCAAAATTAGGCCTTTGAAGAAGTTTAAGAGGCATGCCGAAAGTAAACTTAATATATGTGCACAAGATAGAATTGAAGAAACTTTGAAGTGGCCACTTTTAACCGAAACCAACACAGAGGAACACACATGACAAAAAATCAATCACATGAGAGAACAGTTAACACACAGAGCGCTTGCATAGACATTTGACTTAATATAATGAGAGAGTTCCTTTTTCCTTAAGGTGGGCATAAGTTCCCTACCCACCTAGTCCCAATATTTTGGGATGAATGGAGGGGCCGTCCAATATAACCCATGGACAGAGGTCTCCAATAAATATAAAACAACTTTACAAATTCTTTTTTCCTTTTTTCTTGTACCCTAACTCCTTTCTCCCTGATAAGAACACTAAAAGAAGAAATAAAACTTTTCTTCTTTGCTTTATGATGGCCCATTATGTATGAATGGATGGAGGCAAAAATCACTTACTCTCTTTCTACAGGTCCAGCTTCCGCGGGCGACAAAGAGTCCTCATCACTTACTTCTATCTAGAGGTCCACTTCCGCGAGCTACGGAGAGTCCTCAAAGTCAGATATGCAGCTGCTACTCGAATGTCTTCTCATCTGGTGAGGGGTCTGCAACCACTCGAGTCCTACGTGTGGTGCCACTTGTCCCGTATCCTGCGGGACTCAGTTACTAGTGGTTTCGAGGGGAGACCCCAAACTGAAATATTAATGGGCGGATGAGAAAAGAGTCGAGACTTTGCAAGGTTTGTCAAGGTCTGTTTTAGTGAAATAACAGTTACATTTTATACTTTGTAGAAAGGCAGAAGTGAGGAGGGGAGGCAGAAGGGCAGGAAGAGAGCAACTCAAAAAAAAAAAAAAAGGTTTATTTTATTTTTTTTATTTAATTTTTTACTGACTGGTTTTGTGCATTTTGTACATCATTTTCCAATTAGATTCAGGCATTATTTCCCTTTCCCTTCCCACCACCCCCACCCCATCCCAGACTCATGTATTCTGCCATACTGTCCTGCATCTTTCAGCGTTTTTTTTTTTTTTACATGTTTTAGCTCATACGTGATTAATCCATGGTATAAGCATCCTTCGTGCAAAACCAATCTACAAGGCTGTTGTGCCCAAACCCCCACCAGTCCCCACCATTCAGTGGGGGGCCTCACAGCTTAGCTTGCCATAATAATATTGTTTAAATGCCTGTACATCTAATTGCTTGTGCTTTGTTAGTAGGATTAAAAAGGTACCCTGGATAAGCTGTCAACCCATGAAGGGAAACAACCTGGCTAGAGTCAAAAATGACATCTCCAGAGAAAACACTGCTTTGCTTCTCACCCACCTTCTCACTCACCTGTGCCCCTCTCCCAAAGCCTAGGGAACAACTTGCGGAAGAGGAGGCGTGGTAGAATGTAAGGGCTGTGGAGAGACTGGGGTGAATTGCGAGACTACAACTATATGGACTGGACTCTTAATTGATTAACATGCTTGTGCATACAAGCTTCTCCAATTGGACTATGGGAACCTTGGATTGTTCAAAATATGAACATAGATACTTAGCCTAAGACAGACTCTCCTTTTGTAAAGTAAATAAAATAGGGGGACATGTTGGAAACCGAGACACAGTTCCACCTGGACAGGCCCGAACACGCCCTGCTCGCCCAGCATAGGTCCGGGGCTATGCCGATGTTTGCTAAAGATAAGCCCAGGATGTTTCAGCCCACAGGACATTCCAAGCTTATCTAAAACGCGTTTTGCAAGCCCTGCCAGATCACCCTTGCCTGCTCCCCTCTGCCCCACTCCCCCTCCTCACTTCCTGCCTTTCTACAAAGTATAAATGTAACCGATTATTTCATTAAAACAGACTTTGACAACCTTTGCAAAGTCTCGCTCTTTTCTCTCGCCCACTATATTTCAGGTTTGGGGTCTCCCCTCGAAACCCACTAGTAACTGAGTCCCGCAGGATACGGGACAGTTCTCATCACAGAGAAGGGATAAGTATTTAAGGAAATGGACATGACAACTATCCTGACTTGATCATTACACATTTTATATACATGTATCAAGTAATCACATGATGCCCCATACATATGTATAGCTATTATATATGAATGAAAATTTTACAAAACCGGGGACAGCAAGACCATACAGCAGGTAAATTATGACTTGAGTTAGATTCCTGGAGCCCAGGGTGGAAGGAGAAAACTAACCCTTAAAAGTTGTCCTTGACCTCACATATACAATAAATAATAAATGTAATAAGGAAGCAAAACAATATTGTCTGACCCAACATGTCAGTGGGAATGAGTTAAAAGATTGTATCTCTGATTGTTCTAACTGCAACCAGAACTGAAAACTGCTATTAAGGAGATTGAAGATGACCTTAAGAAATGGAAACCCCTCCCATGCTTGTGGATTGGAAAAATTAATATAGTAAAAATGTCCATTTTACCCAAATTGATATACAGACTCAATGCAATCCCAAACAAAATCCCCATGAGTTTCTTCATAGACTTGGAAAAAAAATCCTTAAATTCATATGGAAAAACAAAAGACCCTGAATAGCTAAAACAACCCTGAGTGAAAAATTCAACACAGGGGGGATTGCTTTACCAGACTTCAAGATATATTACAGGGCTATAGTCATATTGGCACAAAAACAGACCCGTTGACCAATGGAACAAAACTGAAGATCCCAACTTGAGCTCATACAATTTCAGCCACCTCATATTTGACAAAGGGGCTGAAAGAGCTCAATGGAGGAAGGATAGCATCTTCAGCAAATGGTGCTAGCAAAACTGGATCACCATTTGTAGAAGAACAAAATTGAACCCCTACCTCTCACCCTGTACAAAAATTAAATCCAAGTAGATCAAAGATCTTAATATGAAACCCAAAACCCTGAAGGTTATAGAAGAAAAAGTTGGCAGCAACCTACAAGACATAAGTGTAGGAAAAAAATCTTTCTTTTTTTTAATTAATTTTTTAATGAGTATGAGTGGACTGTCTACATGTAGGTTGGTGCACCCATGTCATGCAATGCTGCAGAGGTCAGAAGAGGGCGTTGGATTCCCCTGAAACTAGAGTTAAAGATAGTTCTCAGCTGCCATATGGGTGCTGGGGATTGAACCTGGGTCCTCTGCAAGAGAAGTCCATGCTCTCAACCACTGAGCCATCTCTCCAGCCCTGGAAAAGACTTTCTAAATCAAACAGCAGCTGCAAAGGAAATAAGGTCAACAATTGACAAATGGGACTTCATCAAACTCAAAAGCTTCTGTACAGAAAAAGAAGCAATCAACGAAGTGAAGAGAAAACCCACAGTGGAAGGAAACCTTCACCAATGATACATCTGACAGACCATTAACATCCAGAATATATAGACTACTCAAAAAACAAAGAAAACAAATGACCTCAAAAGATGCAGAAAAGAGCTGAACAGAGACTTCACCAGTGAGGAAGTAAAGATGGCTGAGAAACATAAAGTGTTCAACATCAATAATAATTAAGGAAATGCAAATTAAAAGCACTCTAACAAAAAAATTTTCAAGGCCAAGGCCAGCCTGGTCTTCACAGTGAGTTCGAGGACAGCCAGAGCTACAGGGAGACCCTATCTCAAAAAGACAAAAAAAAAATCGGGGATTTCCCAAGACCTGTGCTTCAGCCAGGCAGATTGTTTGATTAGATTTAATTGTCTTTGGCTCCATTGGCTTGTGTGGCTGTGGGGGTGGAGTTGTCTTCCCAGCTGGTATAAAAGGTGGGTTTGTGTGAGTCTTGAGATTGGGGATTTCCCGAAGCACAGGTACTGGGGCATGGGCTAAAAAGCAACCCCCCCCCAACTGGGATTGCTGAAGGAATGTCCAAGTGGATTCTTTGGAGAACCTTCAGAACAGAAAGGGAAGCGTGAGTTAGACTTCCAATAGAAAGCCTAAAGTCAACACTCCATAAGCAAGGAGAAAAGGAGAAAAACAAATCAATCAAACAAACAATGAAGGCATCTGAAGGAGGCAAGCAAAGAAAGCCTTCAACTCAGTGAAGAGGCATTTGGTATTCACATTGGAATACAGGCAAAGAGAAACACATATGCCAGGGACACGAAGAAGAGATAACATGGGAAAGGTGCAGGATAATTCCACACCAAGCTCTACCAACCCCGAGGAAGATTCCTATAGTGGGATCCCCTTGGGGGTGGCAGGACACAGATATGAGAAGTACAATTGTGAACATACTTAAAGAAGTCCAAGAGTATAAAGAGCAAATCAAAGAATTAGAAAAGAGAATGAAAAACTCAAGAAGGACCCGAGAGAGAGAATGACAAACTCTGGAAGGAAGTGGAAACACTGAAAAGATCCCATGTTGAAAAAGATAAGGAAACCAACCAGTGACGCAAGAGCTATAAGAAGATATTGAGAAACTCCAAAAAGAAGTGGAAATACTGATGGGCCCACCCAGCCAGCCAGGTCAAGATGGCACTGATGGGAGGTAGAGGATGAAGGACCCGAGTTGTTTGCCAAAACCCCTGGTTGAGGAGAGATAAGGACAAGCGGCATGAGTTACAATTGTCAGCCGTCTATGCCAATCCCCCTGAGAGGGTCAGAGGGGCTGCAGGAACATTGGTCATTTGCTTTCATGCCTAAATGCCTTTTGTGGCTGTTTTGTATATAAGTCACTGCCCTGCTTACAATAAAGTGAGATCCTGCTTGACTAGACTCCCCACTGCGTCTGAGTGTCTCCGGTAACTGAGGAGGCTGGGGAACAGGCGAGCGGCACACTTATCTTTCCTCAGCCCAGTAAGTTCCAGGACAGGACCCGACTAAGACCCAACACCTGGCGCACTGTGTGGGGCTAGAAGAGGGGGACCCGAGGTACCCCATGCCTGTGGGTTGAGGCCAAGTGGTTTTCCAGGGTAAGTAGGACCCTAAGTATGGGTAACGCAAGTTCAACTAAGAAGGATCCTGCCTTGAGAGCTTTACGCCTCATGTTACAGTCTAGAGGACTTGAATTAACTGAGACCAATGCCCTGAGCACTTGGGAAACTATCATCTCCCTTGCCCCTTGGATTACAGGGGCCAACCTCTTCTACTGGCAGACTTGGGCTAGGGTGGAGAAACTGGCAAGGGAAAGGGAGAGGTATTTTAGCATTGATCTGCCCCTCGGCTTTTACCCTACCATTACAGCCCTAAAGACCTTTTTCCACCCAAATGCACCCCCTCCCCCAGGGGAGGGAGCCTTGGGGAGAGCTCTGGGAGGGATAGAGAAGGATGCCAAAGAGAAATGGGTGGCCTTTACAAAAGAGCGTGCCGAGGGGACGGAGACGCGGGAGGGAGAGGGAAAGACAAAACCAACGCCTGAGTCCACCAGCCCCACCCCAACTAAGCCTCCCCCTTATAAGCGCATGGGGAGGGCCCAGGAGAGATGTCCTCCCCCTACGCCACCTTCTGAGCAGATCTCAGGGACATAGACTCCTATACACAACTGAGGGGATGGGGGGAGAAGGGGGATGGGAGAGGCCACATATGCAGAAGCCTGTCCTCCTAAAGAGGAACTACAGGCATTCCCCGTGAATTTGGCCCCAGGGGGAAGTCGCCCTTTAGACTGGTATCCATGAGAGGCCAAAGACCTTAAGGAGCTCCACAAGGCGGTGGCTGAGGGTGGCCCCAATTCCCCATGGGCTACGACTCTGTTGCAGGATATCGCCTACCACCCTTGTGTTCCTAAGGCTGTCCTTCCCAGCCCCATGTTCATCAAGTGGACAGCGTTTTTCAAAGAGGAGTGCAGGGTTATGGCAGAAGAGAATAGACAAGCCAATCCTGCCATCCCCATCACGTTTGGGATGATCTCGGGGACAGGGGCTGGGTACCACACGGGGATCCAATAAGCTGCAATCCCAGTCCCCTACCACGATCAGGTGAGGCAGTGAGGACTGGATGCCTGGGGAAAGTTAAATGAGGGGTCTACAGAATCCCCCATTGCTGGGGTGAGGCAGAAGCCTGGGGAACCTCTGCCAGATTTCATTGACAGAGTCCATCAGAGCATTCACCGGAAATTCTCCGCAGGAGAACTTAGAGATAAATTCATAAGATTACTGGTATGGGAGGGCATGAACAATGACCACCGCATGGCTTGTGCAGGCCTGAAGGACCAGTCAATGAGTAGTTGGGTGATTGCATCACAAGATGTAGGCACCCAGCATCACCAGTCTCATTCTTTAGCCCTTGCCCTACAGGCACAAACAACAGCAATTACTGAGGCCATTATGCAAGCCTTGATGATGCAGGGGCAGAAAGTCCAGGAAAAAAGCAAAGCAGGGGCCTGCTCAGGTGCGGGCAAGAAGGGCACTTTAAATGGGACTGCCCTCAGGGGGGGCCCAGAATGGTGCCAACGATGGGGGCCAAGCCTCCTCCCACCCCATGTCCCTGATGCAGAAAAGGCTTCCATTGGAAAAAGGACTGCAGGTCGAAATTTGACCTGGAAGGCAAGCCTTTAAACTAGTCCTGGGGCGGCCTCTAGCCCCGTCATACCAAGGAGGAGCATGGCCCAAGAAATGAGGTGCCAGGCATGGAGATATGAGGACTCAGGCTCACTGGACAGTCCCCCTAACCAAGGGCCTGCACCCCCAAATGTCAGTCATCATTGGAAGCGTCAAGTTCCAATGCCTAATAGACACAGGGGCAGACAGAACAGTCTTGAGAAAGGAGGAAGTGCCCACCACTTGGTCCCTAACGCCCAGGCCCATGGTTCTAGGGGTGGGAGGGAACTCTAGGACTGAGGAGACTTCTACCCTCATGAGATGGGTGGGCCCAGATGGAGATCAGGGCAAGATTAGACCACTAGTGGCCCAGAGTCTCACAGACAACCTGCTTGGCCAGGACTTACTGGGGCAGATGGATGTTGTACTGACCACTGACCATAAGATGTTTTTTGACGATCCCCTGAATGACCCCCCCATTCAGGAAAAGAAAAACAAGTTAAAATCTACCCCCAATCATAAAGGCCACTGCTCCCTGGGTTCCCCCTATTAGATGGAAGCCAGGTAAGCCCGTTTGGGTGGAGCAGTGGCCCTTAACACAACCAAAATTAGAAGCCTTACACCAGCTAGTGGAGAAACAGCTGAAGCTCGGACATATTCGCCCGACCATGAGTCCATGGAACAGCCCCATCTTTGTTATCCGTAAAGCCTCAAGGTCATGGTGCATGCTCCAGGACTTGAGAAAGATAAATGATCGAATGGAGCTGGTCGGAACCCCCTTGTGGGGTATGCCCTGGATTCCTGCAATTCCTACAGAATTTACGATTTCGGTCATTGACGTTAAGGACTGTTTTTTCTCCATCCCCCTGCACCCAGAGGATTGTAGTAAGTTTGCTTTCTCAGTGCCTTCACTCAACTATTCACAGCCAGATCACCAATATGAGTGGGTGGTATTACCCCAGGGTATGGCCAACAGCCCTGCATTTTGCCAACAGTACCTTGCCATCCTCCTGGCCCCCATGCTGTCATGGAAGGACTCCCTTCTGTACCTCTGTATGGATGATATCATCATTGGCCACTGGGACCCCCATGAGTTGTGGGGACTCCTTGAAACAATATCGCAAACTTTAACACAGGGAGGGTTTGCGGTGGCACCTGAAAAGATCCAACAAATCCCCCCTTTCAAGGTACTGGGAACCCATCTTTCCCTTACAAGGGTCAGTCCTGTGAAGCCTGATATAAGAGTGCCAGAGCCGTCTTACTCTGACACAGCTCCAAAGTCTGCTTGGAGAGATTAACTGGTTTAGGCCTTGGGTAGCTATCCCTACAGGAAACCTAACACCTCTGTTTGACTTGCTGAGAGATAAGAGTCCCCAGGAGGAGATCCCTATCACACAGGAGCATCAGGAGATTTTTCAGGGCTTTTCAAGAGGCTTTGCATGGCTGCTCATTGGCTAGATATTCTAAAGAATATCCTCTGTCCCTGTGGGTGCTTGCGGGATCTGCCTTAACTACAGCAATAATTACTCAAAAGGGGGGACCCTTGGAATGGATACACACATCCACAGCAGGTACACCTCAGTTATACTCTCAAACAGATCAATTGGTGGATGCCATAATGCGGGGAAGAACACAGGCGCAGAAGCATTACGGGACAGACTCCCATCACATTATCCTCCCATATAGGACATCAGATATTATATGGATGGCCCGTAACCACTCTCGCCTAGCTATCTCCTTGGAAGGGTTCATGGGAAAAGTAGACTGCCACTTTGGGCCCTCTAAGTGAGCCACCTTCTTATAGAAATTTCCCCTAGCACTCACGATGCCCTCCTTGCTTTCTAAGTCACCTATACTGTATGCACTGTGCATCTTCACTGATGGAGGGAGAGCCGGCTCAGCCTATGTAGCCTTTAGAGAAAACGGTCTGCCCCAACCAGTCAAAGATTCCAATTGAGCCAAGGATCCGCTCAATATAAGGAGTTACTGGCAGTTGTGATGGTGCTGCAGGACATCCATGTACCCTGTAACCTCTTCTCCAACAGCCTGTACATTACTAACCTCTTACCCCACTTGCCACAAGCCCACATTAGACTTGACAGCAACCCAATCTCCCCCCTCATGGTAGAGCTTAAAGCCCTCTTAGAAGGAAGGAGTGCCCCAATATATCTCCAGCACCTTAGAGGACACTCGGGCCTCCCTGGCCTCTTATCTATGGGAAACGCCCTAGCAGACCAGCTGGCCTCGGGGCCTAACATCTTAACAGCTCAGGAAGCTGCAAACTTTCATGAGCTAACCCATGTAAATTGGAGAGGGCTACACCAAAACTTCCTTGGGGCCTAAGACCTAATGCCCTCTGGCAAACAGATGTCTCCCACTTCGCCGCCTTCGGCAAACTTAAATGTTTTTGTGTCCATCGATACTTACTCCAGAGCCTGCTGGGCCACGGCCCATTCTGGAGAAAGGGCCAAACATTCCCAATCCCACTTTCTCCAATGTTTTGCAACATTAGGACTGCCCCACCAAATCAAAATGGACAATGGACCTTGCTTTGCCTCTAAGGCCCTTGCAGGCTTCTTCGAGAGATGGGGTATTAAACATACTACAGGAATCCCCTACAACACCAAGGGACAAGCCATTGTTGAAAGAAATCACCAATACCTTAAGGAACAGTTACAAAAACAAAAAGGGGGAGTAAGCCCCCACCTGCAATTGGCAGAAGCTCTGATTACTATAAATATTTTAAATTTTTCTAAAGATATGACAGAATCCAGGTTCCAGAAACACTGGGGACACACAAGCCTCAACCCCCAGGTGAAGGTTAAATGGAAAGATACTTTAACACACCAATGGAAAGGCCCAGACCCACTAATTA